>JAGDYQ010000038.1:6057429-6098548 GCA_021962125.1 Bulinus truncatus
ACAAGACTCGGACCATCTGTCAAGTGAAAGGTTCTCCCCAGCCCCATCGCGGCGGCCTTAGTTGAGGGGTGGGGGAGGGGGAATAGATCTCTGATTTTCCCAACCCCCCCTCCTCAACCCCCCTCCAAGACAAGTATTTTACAACTTTATGTAGTTGAGTGGTAGTGTTATATTTGTTTACTTATGTGAACAACTTTATGAAGTTGAGTGGTAGTGTTCTATTTGTTTACTTCTGTGAGCAACCTGCGGAGTCAAGGTCCACGCGGAATTCTCATTGTTCCACATAACAGACCTTGAGAATCACTGGTAGAGTAGTAGACCACACTCTTTGAGCATTACAGGAGATGTACTGTCTGTTAAAGGTATTGTTTTCTTTGGCCACATGAATATCACCGATAATGAAAGTCCTCAAACAACTTCAACAAGAAAATATGTCTGTCCAATCAACGAGTTTCGACATTTGTTAGTCTGTTTTTTTGTTCTATTTGTATATCTAATCTTTCCATCTACCTGTGATGTCTGGCACCAACCCCTCCCTATTTCCATCGTGTCCATCTTTTTTATCCGTTTACCAATGATTTCATGTATATCTACCTGCCCGTGATTTTTTTTTCTGATCTCTCTGTTGATGGAGGCTTCAAAATCAGTCGGCCAAACCTGTCGTCTGGTTCAATAACCTGTCCTGACAACCTAGCTCATTATCTTACTTCATCTATCACAATTTTATCGTTATCGTTATCGAAACATTCTATTAAAACAGACGGTAACATATAGGCCTATTTATTGTATTGAAACCGTGGATTTCTTTCTCTTTTTTTTTGTGTGGACAAACTGCCCTTGTCAAGCAATTTTCGTTTGGCCACACATTTTCTTTATTTCCTCCATTGGCCAGGTTGATTTGCCGAGCGTGTTAAAAAATAGCGCTTTAGTCCCAACTCCCCAATCCACCCCCACTATAAACTGTTATGAACGATTCAGGGGGAGAGAAATCAACTTTAATCCCGAGTATATTTTTTTATTTCGTTGCTGACCCGGTCATTACAAGATACGATCTCGTTCGTGACTGATGGGAGATAACCCAAATAAATGGGACGTAACTCTGCCCTAACTTCACTCCCTAACAGAGTTAACGTCCGCAGTAAAGCCACACCGAAAGCATGGGGGGGGGGGGGATTAGCGGCCATCTTGTAACCTTGATCGTTTTGCTTTTGATTTGTTTTCAGTTCATTGATCCAAATTTTCGGTTTCAACTTTCTATATGGGCTTATTTTTTGGTTTTTATTTCACTTTCTTGAAGGTCGCGTGAACGTCTTTATGTTCTTATTTTCCAAACGTCAGTCAAGCTGACGGACTTGAAGGAATAATTATTGATAAGCAATATGGGAACATCCAAACTATGAGTAATGACTAGGGAGCGACCGATATGCCTTTTTACCGATAGTCCGATACCGATCCGATTATCGGTCGCTCCCTAGTAACGACTATTGACAAGGCCTGGAAGAGTTTTTTTTTTTTGTTCTGAGGGCTGCACGAATATAGGGCCCAGTGCTACTTGACAAATTATATTTTATTAGTTTCAAATTGAAAAGACACCGAAATAACGGTTAGCTCCGTGACCAATAACGGTTTCAAGACTACTTTTTTTTTTATTAAAGTCTTTCATTTTCTTAATTTTTACGGTCATCCAAAATGTCCAGTGTTAGATTTCACGATGTCACGTGCATTCTCATTGTGACAAAGTCTATTCAAATTCAGAATGTTTTGTTCAACCGTGTAATAATTCAAAAATAACCTGAAAGCTGAAAGTTTTCTCTCACTTCCAGAACCTGCTCTCTAACACCTAGTTATTAGAATATATATATATATATATATATATATATATATATATATATATATATATATACATATATATATATATCATCTCACTCTCTCCCTTTCTTCCTCCCTCCCTCCCTCTCTCTCTCTCTCTTTCTCTCTCACTCTCTGTTTATATATATATATATATATATATATATATATGCAATATAAAAACGCAGTGGCTACGGTTACGTCGGACGCCTTATATATATATATATATATATATATATATATATATATATATATATATATAAGTAAGTTTCCCTCAGAATTATTGGGCCATCGGGGCAGATGAAGTTTCGAATTCATCTGTTTCTGCAACCTCGGCATATGTAGGGATTGTGTTGTTAGCACAAAGCCCAGCCACCTTTACCTCCCCAACTTAAGTCAGGTACCCATTTAAAAACTTGGGTGGACTTGAGGGACATTTTACTATTAAGTAACATTTTCACCATGACCTGGGAAAATTCTATTGGTTCTTCCCGAGGATCGGTCCCTGGTCTCTCGTATTGGTCTACACCACCAGCCACCCGTCCCTCATATATACCTATCTATCAATCTATGTCTATATATCAGTCTGCCTATCAATCTATCAGTCTATTTATCAATCAATCAATCAATCAGTTTATCAGTCTATGTATCAATCTATATAAAAATCAATCTATCAGTCTACCATTCAAATGATTCAATCTATCCGTCTATCGATCCGTTTATATATCAGTCTAGCTATCAATAATTATATCTATCATTCTATCCATCTATTCAAAAGTTTCTCTCACACTCTATATATCAGTCATGGGACGATTCCAAAACTTGTACCGAATCTGGTACAAATATCGATTTTTTGCAGCAATAAACAACGGATTCTGATTTCAATATCAGTTCCAATAAAAAGAGCCAAGATTCGTTATAGAATATTTAAATATTTAAGATTGGAAGCTCAACGAACCGGGTGGAAAATTGGAAATCAGATAAAAAAACAATCCGACTGTGAAGCCGATTATTAGAATCCACCCAACCTATTCTATAACATCCGATACTCGATACCGCCTCTGCGTCATGAACTTACATTGGTTTACTTCAGAGCTAACAATGTTGCCAATTTGAAGATTTAAAAAAAATGTAATCGATAAAATAAAGGCAAAATGTGTTTCATTTCTTTTTACAAATCATTGAGCAAAATTTTTTAGAAAAGATAACAGTAAAAAGAAAATAAATCATGCTATATTATAAGATTGCCGAAATGCAATAATTATTGTGAAAAAAACTGAACAGTTCTTGGAAATACAACAGAAGGATAATTTCCTGTTGATGACATATTTGATTGTTTTTTTTTTATAGTGCTGTCCCCTTATTGTGATGTCACATCAAGTCATCCAGTGCAGATGTGTGTCTTTCAATCTATCTATCTATCTATCTATCTATCTATCTATCTATCTATCTATCTATCTATCTATCTATCTATCTATCTATCTATCTATCTATCTACCTATCTATATATCTGTCGTTTTTAATGTTCATCTATTTATAATTTTATAATATTAGTTGAAAATATTGATAAAATTATATGCAATAACAAAAAAAAAAAAAGAAAAAAATCCGCAATATCGTATTATAATGTAAAGTCACAGTGCGCTACCACAGTTTCTAATTTTATTTGCTCTGCATTATATATACCTCACTGTAAATTATTTCGCGTAAGATATTTAACTTGTTTAATTATTATTCAATTACTAGCTGTACCATGCACAAGTTTTTGCATAGAATTATATCCCCTTAGGCTTGATCGGTAGGCTAGGTTATTTTTTGGTTTCGGACAGATCCGATTTTTTCATGATTGTATTTAATGGTGTAACATGAATTAATTCTATACTTTCTATTTAACGCAGAACCCAAATGGGTTTTATTTTATTAGATTTCCATCCACAAATATTATTTGTTTTATTTTATTTTTTCATTTTATTTTTTCTTACCAAGTTTTTGTTCCCCCAAATTCAAAAATATTTTCACAAAAAAAAGCAATTTTTTTTTTAGAAAAATAAAAAAAAAAAAGATAAAAAAGTTAGAGACTAATTACATCTCTCCAGCTGCTCCTCAGCTGGCCTGCTGCAGAGACGCAGCCCTCACAGACAAACAGCAACAGCAGACAAACAGCATTGAAACAGACGTACACCGGCAACCAATTATCTCTGAGGGATTGGAGTGAGTGATATGTTTGAGGACAGCTTCATATTGTCTGTGTAGTAACATTCCGTCTATCTACTGGGCCGGGGGGGGGAAGGGCTGGAAGGGCGGGAGGTTGACGTTTAAGACCTGCTTGACCCATTTTATCAACCAAAGACTCTCTCCGAAAGAGTTTGATCATTATTTTACAAACTGTATTTTTTAATGTTGTATTCTCTCTCTCTCTCTCTCTCTCTCTCTCTCACACACACACACACACAACACACACACAAACTCTCAATCTCACTCACTCACTGTCTCTCTGTCTGTTTGACTCTCACTCACACTCTCTCTCTCACTCACTCTCTCTCTCTCTCTGTCTGTCTATTTGTCTCTCTCTCACTCACTCTCTCACTCTCCCTCTCTCTCTCTCTCTCTCTGTCTATTTGTCTCTCTCTCTCTCACTCACTCTCTCACTCACTCACTCACACTCACTCACTCACTGTCTGTCTGTCTGTCCTCTCTCTCTCACACTCAATGTCTCTCTGCCTCTGCCCCCCTCTCTCACTCACTCTCTGTCTGTCTGTCTCACCCTTTGTCTCTGTCTGTCTGTCTGTCTCTCTCTCTCTCTCTCTCTCTGTCTGTCTCTCTTTATCACATGTAATTTTCTATTTGTTTATTAATGCTGTACGGACACAACAGAAATAAGCGAGGGCTAAAGAAGAACATCTAATGAAAATGAATGAAAGATTGGCAGACAGAATCAGCGAAATGTAAAATAAACAGAAATAACGGTCATAAAATGGCGGAGGGAGAGAAATCAAGCAGAGAGAGATAAGGAGTATCAATAAATATAAAAAAAATAGATCAGAAAAAAAAAATAGAAGAGAATTCGAACAATAACAAAGACTCAAGTATTTTTTTTTCTTAATTGGACTTTTATTATGTCTATATTTTAAAACAATTTCTAAATCCTTGGTACTCGACGGAGTGGAGACCAGTTGATATAGAGTTGCCAATCACGATCACTTTAAAGTAGGTTTTTGTCTGTTTTCATCTTTTATTACATTGTTTGAAAGTCTAAACCTCAATTATAGTAATATGAAATAACATGCAGTTTTATTGAATCATTCATCAAATTTGACTGAAAAGACAAACAATCAGTCAAACATATGTATACACACACTTATAAAGCTTTATACCCGTTTCCGTTTGAATAATGCATATGAATCATGGGGGGGGGGGGCGAATAATTTTTACATTACTGCTTCAGATCACTAGGCCTGATGGGTAATCCTCTATTTAGTGGATCTTACAAGTTGTCCTGATTCATATTGTAAATCATAAATGGACATCATAAATGGACATCATAAATGGACATCATAAATGGACATTGTAAATGGACATTGTAGATGGACATTGCAGATAAAAATTAGGACTATCAAAAAAAAAAAAAAGAAGAAAAAACCGCCCTGAAAAAAAGTCTGTATTGGAAGTTCTCAAACTATTACGCTTTTCGCCTACGACGAAAAAAATTTTCTCGATCTTTCGCTACCCGCATCTACAGAAATCTATTATTATTATTTGTGCCATTTTGGCAAGGGAGAGTTATAACTGTATAAAGAAGTTTTTTTAAATATTTTATGTCGTCGTGACCCACCTACATTTCATCTTCATACACACTTTGAAATCCACTGGCGTACATAAATAACAATTATTTACTTATTTGTTGACTGATTTTAAAACACACATATATCTATCTCGAGGTAGTTTATCTTCCCGTTATTTCCAATAATCCGTTACTTCGATCTGACCGACTCTTAATGGGGCGTAACTCTGTGCTACCAACACTTTCAATGTATCTATATGTAATGTATACTGCTACCAACACTTTCAATGTATCTATATGTAATGTATACTGCTACCAACACTTTCAATGTATCTATATGTAATGTATACTGCTACCAACGCTTTCAATGTATCTATATGTAATGTATACTGCTACCAACACTTTCAATGTATCTATATGTATACTGCTACCAACACTTTCAATGTATCTATATGTAATGTATACTGCTACCAACACTTTCAATGTATCTATATGTATACTGCTACCAACACTTTTAATGTATCTATATGTATACTGCTACCAACACTTTCAATGTATCTATATGTATACTGCTACCAACACTTTCAATGTATCTATATGTAATGTATACTGCTACCCACACTTTCAATGTATCTATATGTATACTGCTACCAACACTTTCAATGTATCTATATGTAATGTATACTGCTACCAACACTTTCAATGTATCTATATGTATACTGCTACCAACACGTTAGGGGACGTTGTTAATTTATATATTTACATAGTTTTGATTTACAACCGCTCAACTTACGATTGACCTCTCGTCCATGGAAAGTGGGGTTGGGGGGGGGGACCACCGATTTAAATAATTCGCTACAACGGTACGATATGGCTTCCGTTGTTCTACAAAAGAAGAAACAGGTCGGGTGAAATAAAAAAAAATTAAAAAAGAAAAACCCAACAGAAATAGACCTCTGCTATAGACGTCTGCTTTATGTAATTCTGGTTGTTTTTTTTTTTTAACGCATTCCATTACGACACCACTAATTGACTAGCCAGATTTTTAATGTGTGGGAAAAACATATCATTGATTTGGCTAAGCTGACAACAATTATCTGGCCAACGAAGCGTTTATTAACAGCAGTTGACATAGATTAGGCAATAAACCTGTTTTAGCAGAAACCTGCCGCAGAGTCATTCGTACAGATGGCAGAACAAGGCAGCTGCCTAGCCTCTCCTCTCCCCGTAACTTAATACAAATTTGAAGCTCAATCTGTTGTTAATTTAATACAACACATTTTTTGGTTAACAGTCTAACAAGAAAAAAGGCAATTCTATCATTCGTCAGGGGCCCTGGGCTAAAAATAACTAAGCCATAGTTTGAGAGGCCATCGGTTCCCCAATGGCCAAAGATTTATAGTGGTCCCAAAAAATCGTCAAGTGTTCTTGAAAGCGTTTTGCCTATTGCCCACTAATATACTGTCGTCGGGTGCCTTCAGATGTATATCCCCCCTTCCCCACCCCCATGACCCCCAAAGTAATTTTGCACATGATAAAAAAAAACAAAAAAAACAAAAAAAAAAAAACAACAAAAACTAATGAACGGCTATGCCAACTGTGTTATCCATACAGACACCGCAGGTCGCCATTGTAAAACTATCAGACTATGTTGTCCATATCACTGAGAAAAGAATTTATTTATTTACTAGCTGCACCCTGCAACAAAACCTTTGCATAGAGTTATATCCCCTTTAGACTTGATCGGTAGGCTAGGTTATTTTTTTGGTTTCGGGCAGATCAGATTTTTTTCATGATTGTATTATATAAACTGCAATACTATTGTATGAATTCTTTACTTTCGATCTAACGCAGAACCCAAAATCGTTTTTATTATATTACGATTTATTTTCACGTTACACGTATAAAGATCTCACTGAACGTGTTGAGTGTTTTTTTTTTTGTTTTGTTTAATTACAGTCATCAGGGTACATCATCGGTTGTTAAGAAGATATATATGGGGCAGGCCCGTAGCGTGCGGGGGGGGGCTGCGTTTTATCTGGCCCCCTCTGCTTGTTCGCACTACTTAGTAACATTTATTTCCTGCCCCCCACCCCCGCTATTGGCCGGGCCCCTGCTGTAGAATGCCTGGCCCCCTGCTGTAGAGATCTAACGATACGGGGCTGATATGGGGGGAGCAGAGAACAAAGATGTGCATGTAAAAGGGCATGATTTCGAACCCGAGACCCACAAGTGTCATGGAAGTGCGCTCTATCATTACCTTCTTACGCTGCTTTATTAATGCTGATCCAGTTGCAACTGTTGTTTGTTTTCAGTATTTAAATCCACATCACGAAAAGTCTATTTATAGCTAGCAAAGAGATCAAACATTTACAGACCTGTGCTTCCAGCCCAACCCCCCCCCCCCTTTTTTTTTTCAAAGTTATATTTGTTTCACGCAATTTAGGATGGAAATGATGCGTCCTAGTTTTTAAACTTTTGATGAACTTTTGAACTGGGAGAACTCACAAAATGACTGGGAGAAGATTTTAAAAGTCGCTTAAATATTTTCTTTTTTGATTTCTAAATTTGCTTAGCTGAGCAGGTTATATTTTTTTCTGTGTCCCTTCTCACTAACATAGATGATTGGTAAAACGTAAACACTAAATGTTACGCCCTACCTCTACACACCATCCCTTTACCTATTAAAATGAACAGATAATCCAATTTAGAGCCACTCTAAAGTTTTTAATTTATCCTTAGGCCATTGACGCAGTCACGTATATGACGGTCGGATCCATGTCGCGCCCATGTGATCACGAGATGATAGTTACGTATGTAGCAATGAATTAAACTTTATATGCGGGCGCTACTCACAATGGGGCGCCAAATTTATATTTTACATATAACATTATATGATTTTCGAATGGGGGGGGCGCTAAAAATGTATTAAAAAGGTATTGTGCCCCGGGCGCGAGTTAAGCTCGTTACGGCACTGATCTGCACACGGGTGTAATTTTTTTTAGGGCTGTGATATACATTCTGTTGTACTAGCTGTACCCTGAAAAACCTTTGCATAGAGATACATCCCCTTAGGCTTGATCGGTAGGCTAGGTTACATTTGGTTTCGGGCAGATCAAATTTTTTCATGATTGTATTTTAAACTGGAATACTGTTGTATTAATTATTTACTTTCGATTCAAAGCTAAGCCCAAATCGCTATATATATATATATATATTATTGTAGGTCAGGGGAGCTCTTTATCCATTAAGAACTTACTGTACAGTAAACGCAAGCTGTTTATTTAAACAATTGCTTTATTTTACAGATGACCTGATTTTAACACTATATTATTTTTTTTTATATAATTTGGCCAATAATTAAATAATCTGTATTAAAAAAAAATGTTGGATTGCCAAACAAGGTCTTCGCCTTGGGTCCCCGCTGGGGGCGGTGGGATGTTACCTTCCAGTACTGATTCATATCAAGTCTGGTGCAGTAGTGCAGCGGTGCTCAAGTTTTTGTGCCTGTATGCGCCAAGGGTGCCGAGAGTTTTGTCCGCGGGTACCCCCCCTCCCCCCTCACACGGAATTGACGTATCAATGTACTTATGTTCACTATGGAATGTGCTTAAACTCTGTTATTCGATATTTGGTCACGTGGTTTGGCAATGAGTCACGCGGCAAACTTGCGACCTTTCTTCCCGTACGCCGCTGCGTACTTGGGGTAGGCGTACCGTCGATTGGGAACCAAATTAAATGGGGGGGAGGGGGCTTAGCAGGAATCACTGTTTGGTGCAGCCAAATATATGATTGGGGGAACACAGCGGCGTAGCGTAGGTATCGGCCGCCCAGGGCGGAAGACGATTTTGCCGCCCTCTCATTTAGGTATTTCAATTTAATCTATTCATTTTTGTCGCCCCCCTCTTAAAAAGTAATAAAAGGTGCCGCCCGGTGCGGACCGCACCCACCGCTCGCCCCCTAGGTACGCCACTGGGGGAACATACAAACATTACAACGGCTCTTTTTTTTTGGTAGTCATTTTATTTTGTGTATCTGTATGCAGGGCCGCTTTATCAACTTGGCACAGTAGGCACTGTGTCTAGGGCTTACGGACTTTTCAAGGGTCTACGAAAGCCAGAACATAAAGTGAAAACAAGTTCAGAATTCCAGTAAAATTAAATAATTTTTTGTATTAAAGTAACTATATATAACCGTGTGAGATGAGCACCTGAGCAAGTCAAGCTGCAAAGCTGTAGATCTGTAAATTACAGTATGTTACATTTTCGGCTCTTTGTCTTAGGAAAGTCACATATGACGTCCTCAAATGTTATTTCCATCATCAAACTTTTTCAATTAAATGTAATGCCAGCGAGGATAGTCGTGTTTGTCCCATCGTTGACCGTATATACGTCTTTTTCTTGAAAAATATTTAAAATGAAGTCGGGGAGGGCCTATGACTTTGAAAGTGCCTAGGGCCTACGATGACCTTAAAACGGCCCTGTCTGTATGACGTCACACACCCAACTTACCGACGCATTTACTACAAAGTTGGACATAAACTGAAGTAAAGATGGCGCAAAACAAAAAAAAAAGCAACGTCACAAACTGTACTTTCACTGACCAATTCAGCCCCGCCCCCCTAATGTCGTGACCGGACCAGAGACAGATCCGTCGGGATATTAAACCAACTGAACTAGGGCAAGCCTTCACGAACGCAGGAACATATAGCCTCCGAGTCAGATGGCTAATACCGTACCGTACTTATCTCAATCTGTCTCTCCACTTCCAAGTGTCGCCGTACCGTACTTAATCTCATAAATGTAATAAAAAAAATATTTCCGTTTTTATCTTCGTCAAGGACAAAATGTTTCGGAATTAGATGATAAAAACTTGGTAAATCCCCTGTTATTATTTTGTTTTTCTGCACTCCTGATGTAGGTTTTTTTTTTCATTACAGAGAATTTTGTAGAAGTGTTGTGTAATTAATTACATGTTGTGAACCTGTTTGTTAAGGACCACTGGAGATATTAACATCGTTGAACCCTTGTATTTGACATGATTACAAAACGTTTGTGTAAACTATATAGAACTGTGAGCTGAGCTGGACACTACAATCATACACACAGAGTCGTCCTAAAAGATATGCTGCCAGTCAAGGCCAGATTAATAAGAATATACACCAACACAAATAATTTCACAAGTCATAATAGTTGAATTCAAACACAAGAAACTTTAATCAAAAAGAATATATCAAGTCTCTCCGAACAAGTTCCCAGTACAATATCGTCTCATGAACCCTGAACTCCCATAATTAACTGACCGCGTCTACTTAATAGCTGGGCCAAAGAGCGACCTCGCCGTACAATGGTCATCGTCTAGCTGACCGTTGTTCCATTGTCCAGCTACGCACACCCACAGAGAACACAACTCAGTCTCCAGTTACACACTCATGCTCCCCCCCCCCCAACCACCATAACATCCTGACATATGCATATTAGCAGATTGCATAGGGCAATTAATTAACTCATTAACTAATATCTGCATGTCTTCTGAACAATAAAATATTTCATTTGAGTAATATATTTTTTTTTATTTCAACACATGTTTTCACAAAATAAAATCAAAATGTTTCGTGCTATGAAAGGTGTTGTCATGTAGAGTAAAATACAAAATGAAAACATTTTTATTCGTTCAAATAATAATTTCATGTAGTTTTTTTTTTAACTTACGTGTGAGAATCGTCACTTCCGCTGGATTCCATTAATAGCTTCAAACATTTAATGTTAATCTTTTCTATCACATCATGAGACACAGATACATTTTTTCCAGTGTTGTTAATGAATCTGGTAAGTTTATGTTTAGGATATAATAGTATTAATGAAATAATGGTATGAACCATCTATGGTTTGAACCATCTATGGAATGAACATGTTTATACAATTTGAAATGTATTCAAAACAAAGTGATTTTATCATATTGTACTTTTCTTTCGTGGCCAAAACAATCAACAGCACAATTTTTTTACGATTTGGCTAAAAATAAAGTCTTGCAGGCTAATGACTTGTTTATTCATTGGAGATTTTTATCACGTCATAAACATGTTTATTTGTTGATTCACCAGTTTTTGTGTTAATTACGTCACATAATTCCTGAAGCGTGTAATCCAATCCAGTTAATGTCATTTTTTGTGTGTGAATTGTTGAAAACTTGATGTCATGTCACTTGACATCTTTAAGAAAGTCATGTGACTGCATGCTGGTGTGAGTCAGAGATGTTGGTGAGAACAATACACTAGACTTAATGTGTATGTACATTAGTAAACAAAAAAAAAACTTTGTGAATAATTAACAAAAAAATAATCTATTAATCTATATGACGCACGAAGTCTAGTTTGTTGGTTATCCGTAAGACAGAGATGTGCTGCCAATGTGCTAAAAATGAAACAATTTCTTGACAATATAACAATCTCTTGACAATATAACAATATATTGACTATATAACAATTTCTTGACAATATAACAATTTCTTGACAATATAACAATTTCTTGACAATATAACAATCTGTTGACATTGTAAGAATCTCTTGAACAAAATTTTTCTTTATTGGAGTTTCTTAGAAATGGCCATTGCTCAGTAACTGATAGTACGAAGAGTTGATATAGAACTAATTGCAGCCTGTTACTATATGGAAAGGGCGACAACATTGACCAGAATGACAACACTGACCAGGGTGTCTTGATACATGGATCTACTATGCCTAGGAGGGGAGGGGGGTACAGGATACATTTGCCCAGGGGCTGTCTATGATTCAAAGACGGCATCGCTTATCATGTTAGTAAATCAAAACATACGTGATTGTGCCTCTATCTTTCTCACACAAACGCACACTGACAAACAGACACAAATATACACACACACAAACTTATAGGCACAAAGAAGCATACAAAAAGTTTTACTCAGGCACTCACAAACTTTAACACAAACAGACACAGACAGACAAACAAGCCAACATTCATATACAGCATCATTACTATAATTATGAGCGTCGTACAGTCCGAGAAAGGCTGTAATACATTCATAATCACGTCATCACGAATTCTTCTTTTGTTGACATTCGTTTACTCCCACAGACACACACATTTTGTTGATTGTTGCTTGGCTACCGCTCGGTCGACCAGTGAACCAAAAGCTACTTACAAACAACGGAAAAAAATATTCGCATTGAAGGAAATACACAGAATGGTAACAATATTTGCTAGTTATCCCAGTTAAAACATTTTCGCTGAATGAACTAACAAATATGTATAGCTGTAATGAAAGTCATGTGGATGAAAATGTAATTTAGTAGAGGGATGGGCTGATGGAAAGGAAAGGGGAAGTAATTGATTAACTTGCTTTCCCGACATAAATGGCAGGAACTGACATAATATATTGTCAAACTAAAATTGTTTCAAAAGGGCGCCCTATCAAGTCGATCTGCTTTTAGCATGTTTGTAAAAATTCGTACAATATTGACACACTTAAACAATGAATGAATACATTTCAAGAGGAAGCTAATGCGCACTGGGTATATCAAAAGTGAACAGACAACAAAACAGCTTTTGAAGGATTCCCATCGTGGTCCGTCCAGGTAGGTAAGTGACGTCTGTCTTTATATATCAGGGCCGTTGTTTGCTTCGCTCGGATTCTCAGCTCGTTCACATGGGCCGCAACTCGGAAAGAAAAAAAAAGAAGACATGGGGAGAGAATCCATCTTTATATGAGTACACTGGAGTTGTGTTTCCTTAGGATGAGGTGCACGCGATAAAAAAAAATATCTTCAAATAAACAACCCCGGAAGTAGATGGATAATGGACAAATGGTTGACCTACATCAGGGCCAAAGACAGGATATATCGAGCCCATGACAAACTCTGACATCTGGGCCCCCCTCTGTCTAAATTAACCCACTAAAGTCGCCATATTTGTGTGTTTTTGCTGTTGTGTTTCAATATTTAGGGGGTTACACTATTAAAAAGGGGAAATAACTCAAATCGCGGTCTTTTTTTAAAGTCAATATTTGAGAAAGTTTTACATAGCGATGCGATTTCTGTATGATAAATATTATGTGGGGGGGGGGGGAACATTGATTGTAGCCAGACCCGCCGAGAGGGGGGGAGCATGGGGGCAAATGCCCAGGGGCCCGGCGAGTTTTAGGGGCCCGGACTGAGCTGGCCAATCAACTTTCGAAAATATTATTATCAGTACGGGAGGTCCGTGACAGCCCTGCCCAGGGGCCCGAAATTTCTGTCGGTGGGCCTGATTGTAGCTGAACAGAAACGAAACCTAAGCAGTTAATTAACAAAAAGAATTATGTCCTACATTGAAATATGACCCCCGTCGTCAAATTTGATAACACAACATAAAATATCTATAACACTTCGTGGTCTGTATCAGGAACATGGGCATCCAGTTAATATATCATGTCACCCACCTATATAAGACAGCGCTCATGGTGGAAAAAAATAGATATAGAAAGGGGGAATAATTATATAGAGTTATACAGAATGATGTCCCCTTATCCCAGTCTTGAATCAGACGACATAAAAAAACAACCCGTGCAGATTTGGAAAATGATGTAGAAGAAGTGCTATGATTTCTCCCCAAAATCTCCGCGAATCTCCCAATCGGCTGAGAAAATGATGAAATCTAAAACTTCTCTTATGAAAAATGTGAACCAAAAAAAATTTTACAGCCGTTTTACATCTGACATGAGAATGATTCTCTTGTAACAGAATGGCGAACCAGTTTCGGTCGGTTTAAAATACTTCTTTTTTTTTAAAGTTTACTTTGCCAAATAAAAAAAAAGTTTTACTGTAAATCAATGACTGGGGATGGGAGGGGGTGGGGGCACTTACGCTCCTAAAGATGGAACAATTAGATAGCTCAAAGTGGAAATGGGGGGGGGGGGGGAGAGGGAGAGAGAGAGAGACAGAGGCAGGGACTAATACAAATTTCAACACTCACATCATATTGTTTGAACATTTTCTTGCTTTGTGTCCGTGATAAACCTGGTGTGAAGGCTTCGTTCAGTATACAATCAGTTTTTTTTTTACAGTACAAATTATGCATATGTGTATTGCTGCATAACTTTTTTTTTCGGAAGTCTTAGTTTTTGGGGCGGAGTGTCATGCAGTGAAGAGTCATGTGGGCCCCCAGGTTCGGGCCCTGGCCCTTTCATCAGGTCCTGGAGAGGTGTAGTTAAAGAATTAGTTACCTAAAGTTAGCTGGGAAAATAAGCCGTACGTACCAGATACTTTTTTAAAAAATGCAGACAACAAATTACGCCAGATTGTCTATCTACATTTATTTGCCTAGGGGGGGGGGGACAAAGTTTAATCTCAACTTAATTTTATAGGGAGAGGACAAATTCCTCTTGCGTCCATCGATGGGCAGAAACAGAAAGACAATGAACCATCCTCATTAACATTCAGATTTAAAAATAATCAAATAATGAAATCTATTTGGTTACGCTTCGTGGTTCATTTCATAACATTTCTAAGAAATGATTGATAAGATAAGGCTATCTGGCTCAAAATATTCAAAGTTATAAATTTAAATTTCTTTGAAAAGTGAATTTACTGATCTGGAAAGTATGTTGGACTGTGAGACTTTTTAGTTTTTATACTTCAAAAGCTGGTTAGATTATTTATTGTGTTGTGTGGTCACTTGGTGGCATTGACCGGATGTCGTGTGTGGTACAATGGATCATCAAGCAGAAAATCTTGTGAGCTGTACTCATTTTTCAATGTTTAAATATGTTAAAATCTGCCTTACCTAATTAGCGGTATATATATATATATATATATATATATATATATATATATATATATATATATAGGCCCACCGACAGAAATTTCGGGTCCCTAGGCACGGCTGTCACGGCCCCCCTCCCGCGCTGATAATAATATTTTCAAAAGTTGATTGGCCAGCTCAGTCCGGGCCCCTGGGCATTTGCCCCCCTGCCCCCCTCTCAGTGGCACTATATATAGGCTATATATCAATGAGAATATATATATATATATACGTTGATTGAAGTAATTAACAAGTATTGTTTTCTTAGCTATTAAACTGTATACATTTGACAAATTGGAAAAAGATTTTTTTTTTAAACTGCACTTCGCCCTATCATTTTTTTTAAATCAAATAATCAATTGATCATATCCCTTACATCAGTTCAATTATAAATTATCCGTTAACCCAGAAACACATCTACACATGTATCAATATATGTATCAATATTTACACAAATAAAGCCTAAATCTTTCCTTCCATTTAAAACTTTCATTCATCCCATTTCTTCATCATTCAGCCATAAGTGTACCCCTTATTTCTTCCATCCTTCCAGCCATCATTGAATCCATACATTCATCTGTCTATCCATTCATCCATTCATCCATCCCATCCATCAATTTCTCCATAAACATCCATCAGGCAGAAACTCCATTATGTTTCATTTTTTTTTTTTACCTTAACAAAATGGCAGACTTCATAACATTGTTCACGAGACTGACAGTTTACATTTCATCTCTGGTCAGATTACTGTCTACCCCTCCCCTCCCCGCCCTCTCCCACCCTCTTTCGCCCCGCCCCCCTAAAACCACTCGCAATACCCCCGACCCTACCCCTAGCGCCGTCTTTAACTGGGTAGCACAGTATCTGACGGAAAAATAATACCAATAACAAATCTAAAAATTACGATATGTGTACATGTCCTATACATCCTGACCCTACCCCCCCTCCGACACATACACACACACACACACACATATATATATATATATATATATTTAGTTATATATATATATATATATATATATATATATATATATATATATATATATATATATATATATACACACAAACTTACACACAGTTTGATTTTTTTTTTTAAAAAAAGGAAAAACCTAAGATGTTTCAAAGAAATATTCCTAGCAGAAGATCACGCCAGGTGATAAATTTCAAGATTTTTTTGCCGTTTTTTTTTTTATTATTATTTTTGGAATCGGCCAGTTTATCAACAGAGATAAGAGATGATAAATAAGATGTCTGCCATAATTTCATCCGACAACAATAAAAGCCGTAAATGCCATACGTTTGTTTATGTGTGTGTCTGTGTGTCGTCGTGCTTCGTCATGATTGTGTGTGTATACAGCCGTTAATAATGATGGTTTGTTATGTTTTCGAAACAAAAAAATCAAAGATCAAGAAAGCATTTATTGAATTTATGGTAAAACTAATTACAATAATTATATTTTGAAACTGTAGCAAGTAAAGTTCCCTTAAACCCCAAAAGGGGCTAATCGGGGCAGATGAAGTGCAGAATTCACCTGTTTCAGTAAACTTCGGAATATAAAGGGATTATGTGGTTAGCACAACGCCCAGCCGCGTTTACTCCCCCAACTTAAAGTCAGGTACCCATTTAAAGCTGGGTGAACTTAGTGACTTAAACAAGTACCTGAAATTTTGAAACTGTACTGATGTTTATTTTTTTACTAAGTCCAAAAAAAAAAACAATAATTCTTTCCAACTTTGTCAACTTTGATTTTTGAAAATTTAAAAAAAAAAAAATCAGATGTCAAAATAATAATAATAATAATAATTAAGTAATAAATGTTTTGATGTATGCACACACACACATATATTTACCCAGAACCGTTTCTGTTGGTAGGCTAACTAGCCGGATTGCCTGGGGTCTCCTATCGGGGAATCATATCCTGACCGTCACAAGAAGAAGGCAGCTGAGTTCTTTTCAGAGGCACCGGGCTAAAGGAATTTAAAAGTTGGTGGGTGGCGGGTGGGGGCGGAAGGGGGAGAATCAAAAGACTCCACAGTTTTCAAATATTATTTGGGGCCCTTTTTTTGCAATCAGCAGCTATAACAGTATTTTGTACCTGGGCCCCCATATTTAGCTTGTTCTAGGGCACCCATATGTGTAGGGCCCCCAAAGACGTAAGAACTACTCTATTTGTACGGTTGATATTATTTTGGAAGCAATCGACTAGATTTTGAAAAAATGTTTAGAAAAGACGATGGAGGAATGTTTTAAATATATATTTTTATTTGAATTTCCAGACGACAATAATATCGGTGGGTGTTTTCTATTTATTTGAATAGCCACACGACAATAACATCAGTGGGTGTTTTCTATTTATTTGAATAGCTACACGACAATAATATCAGTGTGTGTTTTCTATTTATTTGAATAGCCACACAGCAATATCAGTGGGTGTTTTCTATATAGTTCAATAGCCATACATCAACAATATCAGTGGGTGTTTTCTATATAGTTCAATAGCCACACAACAACGATATCAGTGGGTGTTTTCTATATAGTTCAATAGCTATACATCAACAATATCAGTGGGTGTTTTCCATATAGTTCAATAGCCACACAACAAAGATATCAGTGGGTGCTTTCTATATAGTTCAATAGCCACACAACCATGATACCAGTGGGTGTTTTCTATATAGTTCAATAGCCATACATCAACAATATCAGTGGGTGTTTTCTATATAGTTCAATAGCCATACATCAATAATATCAGTGGGTGTTTTCTATATAGTTTAATAGCCACACAACAATATCAGTGGGTGTTTTCTATATAGTTCAATAGCCACACAACAACGATATCAGTGGGTGTTTTCTATATAGTTCAATAGCCACACAACAACAATATCAGTGGGTGTTTTCAATATTGTTCAATAGCCACACAACAATGATATCAGTGGGTGTTTTCTATATAGTTCAATAGCCACACAACAACGGTATTAGTGGGTGTTTTCTATTGGTTTCTTGTTTTGCTTTTCTCTTTTACTTTTGCTTATTCAAATGAAGAGTACGTCTGTTGTTTTCGCTCGATTTCTTGTTATCTCGATTTCCATGAAAGTTGGATCTTTCAATTCTAGTGTTTATCACAGACGAAGAGAATTTACATTTAAATTCTGGTTGCTGACATGCGCCTGACGTTTTGAAAGGGGAAAAAAAAGAAAGAACGTTAATGTTTACTTTTTAAACAAAAAAATATTTTTTTTTTAAAAATACTTTCATTCAAATGCACTAAAAAGTAAAAAAAAAAAAAATAATATTTTCTAAGGCTTATATCATACACGTTTTTATAGTTTATATGGACTAAGTAAAAATGCAAGCGCAAATATGAATTAACTAATATCACCAATGAATAGTTTCTTTTTTGTTATGTTTCACTCTGGACTCACGGAGCCCAAAGATCTTTTTTTACAAAACAGCCACAAACAGGTTGCTGAATGCTGAGACTAATAAAATATCAATGCGTCGTTTGTGATTGTGATGGCGGATCTCTTGCCTTGCGGGGGTGGTGTGTGTGGGGGGGGATGGGGTGTGGGGGGTGTGGCTTGGGGGTGGGTGGGAGGGAGCTTTTAATCCAAGTGACACAAAATTCATTTGACAGCCGTTATGTAAGCCGTGGTCCTATCAGCGTTCATGGGTCTGACTAGAGAAAAAAACAACACGGAATTGAATCAATTAAGTTATCGTAATGTACTGGGATCATAATTCAGGAGTACGAACAAACATGCGATGGGGGTGTGTGTGTGGGGGGGGGGGCGGGATGTGTGGGGGGTGTGAAAGGGGTAAACTGTAAAAATGAAGCACGGGTGGTTTAAGTGTTCGGTGGCATGCCTGTAATCTAGCCAATCAGATTATTAAGCAGTAGCTTTGGAGTAAATGTTGCAGACATAGGACTTTGGCTGGACTCGATGAGATTTGAACCTGAAACCTAACAGCATGTGAAGACCGGGCTGACAACCAAAAGCGCCACCTCTCGTGATAACAGCGGTAGGCTGCCTGTAGGCTCACACGCATAGCTATTCTAGGTGCTTGTAAATTTAAAAAAAAAAAAAAACCAAGATAAATGAATTACGAGAAAAAGGTACAAATTTCGGGGGGGGGGGAAGAAACCTTACTCTGTATTGTGACCTAACACTACCGTAGGCTCGTTAACCCTTTAATCTGTATTGAGACCTAATAACACAGGCAGGTTAACCCTATAATCAGTATTGTGACCTAACAACATAGGCCGGTTAACCCTGTAATCAGTATTGTGACCTAACAACATAGGCCGGTTAACCCTGTAATCAGTATTGTGACCTAACAACATAGGCCGGTTAACCCTGTAATCAGTATTGTGACCTAACAACATAGGCCGGTTAACCCTGTAATCAGTATTGTGACCTAACAACATAGGCCGGTTAACCCTGTAATCAGTATTGTGACCTAACAACATAGGCCGGTTAACCCTGTAATCAGTATTGTGACCTAACAACATAGGCCGGTTAACCCTGAATGTAAGGAGCATTGCATCTTCGATCTACAAGGTGAGCACAAAGCTTAACGCCATATTTCTCTTCACAAACTAAGCTCTTTTTTTAAAATTAATACATATAGTTTTTTGAATGCATACTATACCTAAAGGGAATTAAAATTCGCTGCATAAATTCGAATATTGGCTGATAAAGGTGTTTATATGACGCGACCTTGACATTGCCGTTCTCCATTTACCTCACTTCCCCAGGCCTACCTCACCTTGTTGTCTTCACATGGCGAATGACAAAAAATTGTTTTCTATTACAAATGGTGTAGAAATGTATAATATTTCACCTTTTACATTTGAAAAATTTATTAAACAGTGGCCGTAAACTGCCCAACCTAGCAATCAATGAAATATGAGATACGTGGCAGAAAAATTTCATCAAATATGTGTTGTTGTTTTTTCAGCACACGTCAGGCCCAAAATGCTCATTCGTTAGGCGCCAAGTCGGAGAATAATAGCTGGATTATTTACATTTTGTCAATATTTACATAAGAGAGATGCACGGTATCCACGCCGTATAGTTGATACAGTTGTAGATCCTATTCATTTTCAAACTATTGGATGTAAATTCATACTGTAGACTTTTTACATATTCTAAAAAAAATAATTCATCATTCCAAGTCTAGTTGAAGTATCACGGTGATAAGTTTTTAAAAAAGCGAAAGCAACCATGCACTAGAAGAGTTACTCTAATTAAATTATACTTAAAGTTAAGTTGGTATGACATTAAATTATTAAACTCACTACCAACTTTTTTTTTTAACGCCGCCATTGCCAGCATGGTAGGGTGTAGTGTGCCTACCACACCAACATTGTTGGCGGCGCTGATGCACGTCTGCCATGCCTACAGAGCGGCGGGGTGTGTCCGCTATCATCTGCAGGGATGGCAGAAAGATGGGTTTTAATCCTTGCCCTAACTGGCCAGACCAGCAGGGTGTGTGTACTGCCGATCGGCCAGAATGGCAAGGAAAGGGGTTTTTCCTGCTACTCCGACAGAGGAAAGGGTGTAATGTGCCTGTACCCTCAGCCAGAAATGGCAGGCTGCGCAGGTGTGCTTGAGTGGGACGGAGTGGAAGGGTGTTGTGTGCCGACCACATCCGTCACCACCATCAGCTGTGAATACTGCGGTCTCGGATAGTCCTCATTGACCCCAGTACCACCACCCTCGCAAGTAATGGGTTTTTTTCCTTACTAGAGAACCCCTATGATCCATCCCCCGTGGATCATAGTATGTCTCTCAGACCAGGAAGGAGAGCTCACAAAACATGCCAAATATTTTGTGATACTCTCCGAAACAAACTCACTACCAACTTTTTTTTTTCTTTTATAAGTATTATTTTTAATTTCTTTTTCAATGACAGAAACTATAGATTAAGAAAAGTAACTCACTACCAACTTTATATCTACAACGGGTGTAACTACCGTCAGGGAAAAAATACTCATTCTTAAATGTTTACAAAAAGAAATCGCTTTATGCTCTCTGTTTTACATAATTAAATGCTAAATACTTAAATTAAACAAAATGCTTTATGCAAAGCTTATATTAATGATTGTTACCGGTAACTTTTATTTATACAATTTCACAAACCAAAACTTTTTACATTATTTTTTTGGTCATTATTAAAATTTAATTTAAAAAATTAAATCATTATTTTTTTTATATCTGCTAGCCTCCCTTTAAAAATGTATAATCTATATGCAATAGGATTCATTGTGTATTTGTGTGCGTGCGTGTGCGTATGCGTGTGTTTGTGTGCGTGTGTGTGTGTGTGTGTGCGTTTGTGTGCGTGTTTGCGTGTGTTTGTGTTCGTGTGTGTATGTGTGTGTGCGTTTGTATGCGTGTGTTTGTGTGCGTGTGTGTGCGTGTGTATGCGTGTGTTTGCGTTTGTTTGTGTGCGTGTGTGTATATGTGTGTGCGTGTGTATGCGTGTGTGTATTTGTGTGTGTGTGCGTGTGTGTGTATGTGTGTATGTGTGTGCGTGTGTGAGCGTTTGTATGCGTGTGTGTATGTGTATGTATTTGTGTGTGTGTGTGTATGTTTGGGTATAATTGTCGTCACTGTCTCAATAGGATTGATCGATGACATCATACAAATCAATCAAACAGTTTGGATCTCATTGAGGAACTAAACCAAAGTACTGAAATGTTTACAAATAGTTCGATACGACTTTTGATCAGGTTTCGATGTAATAAAGCAACAGCCTTCCCCCTCCCCCCCCCCCCCCAAATCCCTCCAACCCCCAAGAACTCTAATTGGAGAACACAAAGGAGCACATGTTTAACTATGAAAACAAAAAATATACGTAAACCTTGTATAATCGTGTTACACTCAAACATGGGTCTTGCCACAACATTGTTAAACTATAGCTTTGTTATATCAGATGCCAGAAGGCCCAAGTTTAGCTGAACACAATGTCACCAGCCCAATGTCACCAACCCACTGTCAACATTAATACCAATTAGTTTCTCCAGAAGACATTTGCTTGTGTCTATTTCTTTCCTTTTTCAAAAAAAAAAGAAAAAGAAGTCTGGTGAATAGGCTTAAAATAGGCGTCACGTGACATTTTAAAAGAGCAGAACCCATTGGTAAAATAATTGAACTATGTAAATTGTATATTGCCTCATATAAATTGTATTTGTCTTATAGAAATTGTATATTGCCTTGGAGAAATGTATGTTGCCTTATAGAAATTGTATGTTGCCTTATAGAAATTGTATATTGCCTTGGAGAAATTTATGTTGCCTTATAGAAATTGTATATTGCCTTGGATAAATTGTATGTTGCCTTATAGAAATTGTATATTGATTATTGAAATTGTATATTGTAGATGTTAGAGGGAATTCCGACATAGGCAGACATAGATAAATAGACAGACAATTAATTATTGTATCGATGTAGATGTTAGAGGGAATTCCCTGTAGTACGGTGACGCACCTAATGAATCGGTTATTGAACGGGAGGGAAAAGGGAGGAGACACGGACGGTTGACGAGAAAAGGAAAGAGATCATTGTTTTTGACACCCTTGTTTTATTTGAGTTTGGGAAAGGTGTAGAATCAGGAAGGCGCTAGGAGGAGGTATTATGTATTGAAGCTGCAACATGATAAACTATTCTTTATAGTTTCTGTAATTAAAGTAGTATTGATTGTTTTAATCCAAATTGACTTCCACGTTTTATTGGAATTGTTTGTGGAACAGTATCTTTTGTATGAACAAGATAAAATCAAAGAAACCACCGCAACCACCCCTGACAGTATCTTTGCAGTTGTGATTTAGCTTGCATCGAGGTGCGAACTGGTAGTTGAAAGTTAGGCGATCCCTAACTGAGGACTGACACCTATTTTTTTTTTTACAAAAAAGCACTGATTCTAATAGAGAACCAGCCCCGTAGCGTGAAGATTTTACAGGAGGGGCCAGGCACTCTACAGCAGGGGTCAGGCAATAGCAGGGGGGGCAGGTAATACATTTTACTAAGTAGAACAAATAAGCAGGGGAGGGCACGCTAAGGACCTGTAGAGAACCCTAAGAAAGGCCCCCCAGCATCTCTGGAAGTCTGCCCTGGGCCTTCCAGTATCTAAGGCTGGCCCTGTTTATAGATACATACATAAACATTGCACAGACAGTGTTCTGTAGGTGGCTGCTGGTTTATAGATACATACATAAACATTGCACAGACCGCGTTCTGTAGGTGGCTGCTGGTTTATAGATACATACATAAACATTGCACAGACAGCGTTCTGTAGGTGGCTGCTGGTTTATAGATACATACATAAACATTGCACAGACCGTGTTCTGTAGGTGGCTGCTGGTTTATAGATACATACATAAACATTGCACAGACAGCGTTCTGTAGGTGGCTGCTGGTTTATAGATACATACATAAACATTGCACAGACAGTGTTCTGTAGGTGGCTGCTGGTTTATAGATACATACATAAACATTGCACAGACAGCGTTCTGTAGGTGGCTGCTGGTTTATAGATACATACATAAACATTGCACAGACAGTGTTCTGTAGGTGGCTGCTGGTTTATAGATACATACATAAACATTGCACAGACAGCGTTCTGTAGGTGGCTGCTGGTTTATAGATACATACATAAACATTGCACAGACCGTGTTCTGTAGGTGGCTGCTGGTTTATAGATACATACATAAACATTGCACAGACCGTGTTCTGTAGGTGGCTGCTGGTTTATCGAATGCGTTTGTTTTCATTGACAACAATGTGTTTATGACGTGGCTAGGGTGTGTGTGTGTGTGTGTGTGACATCATGGTGTTTGAACTACGTCATAATCTGAATGTTTGATACTGTTAATATAATTCAAACATGCCCCACCTCCCCCCCCTTCCCCCCACCCCCACCCTCGAAGCTGTGATGCGGACAGCCAGGAATCTTTTCACGGCTTCTGTAGTCCAGGATTAAAGTCACCTTCCGGCACAATGAAACAGGCTCGCGCTGTATAACGTTTTTCTTCAACCTGGGGGCCATTTAAAAGGAGAACCAGTTCAGTGTTTGTCTACGCAAAAATAGTCTACTTGCAAGTTATCTCCCTTAGATTTCATGTACGTCTCGATGATCACTTTTATTTATTTATTTATTGTAAAAATATAATGTGTGTGTGTGATTGTGTGTGTGTGTTATAACAGTGTCGTAGTCAGAGTAAAAATAATCATATTTGCTGCGTGCCGTTTTTCTGACCTAACTGTGTGTCGCCTCATACTGCGGCTGTGAAACAAAATATGTTTAGTTGTAAGAAATATATTGTAAAAAAAAATTCCTTTAGCCCTAAAAGGCAATAGTGGGACGGATGGTCGAGTGGTGTAGAGTAGATACTCGACTGTCGACCTGAGAGTCCTGGGTTGATACTCGACTAGAACCATGGAAATTTTTCCAGGTCAAATTTGTTTCAAAGTCGCCCTCAAGTCCACCCAGCTTTAAATGGGTAACTCACTTTAAGTTGGGGAAGTAAAGGCGGCTGGGTGTTGTGCTAGCCACGCAATCCTCTTCATATAACGAGGTTATAGAAACAGATTAATTCTACACTTCATCTGCCCCGATGGTCCGTTTGGGCTAAGGGAACTTTTTTTTTTACTTTAACAGGCCATCGGGGCAGATGAAGTGTAGAATTCATATTTTTCTGTAACATCGGAATATACAGGAATTTTGTTGTTTGCACAATGCCTATAGTAATAGAAATGTTATAGAGTCGGGAGAGCTTTCTTAATTCAGGTACTCAATTTAAATTCTGGGTGGACTTATGGGGCTTTTACCAACTTTAGCAAGGACCTGAGAATTGAACCCAGGACTCTCGACAGTCGAGCATCTTCACCACTCGGCCATCCGTCCCAAGACATGAGATTACTTTAATCAGTGATTTATTTCATTTTAATAAATTACAACAAAAAAAAAACAGAGAGAAGTAAAGCACACACACAAACACACACAAACACACACACACACACACTTACATTAGAGACAACTGTCATTTAGTGACATGACCAAGAACACCTCGCCTTACTGGCAGTTGGATAGGGAATACCCTGTGAGGCTGGCCGGTTTGGAGGCGCACTCAAACACCATACCTGTGAGGTAGAAGGTTTACCCTGCGACCATGACAGGTAGGGAAAAAGTGCTAGTATCTGCACTGTCATGGATCTTAGCCTTCTGGCTGACCTGGTATAGGAGACATACCACTACCTGTAGGGAATAAATTGTTGGGGGTCTCCTGGTATAGGAGACATAAATTGTTGGGGTTTCCTGGCCAGGAAAAAACAAACCCTTTTTTCCGACGGTGGTGGTACTACTGTGGTCTGTGAAGATTATCTGAAACCATTAGTATTCATAGCTATTGGTGGTGACAGATGTGGTCGGCACATAACACCCTGCCACTGTCCCACTCAAGCACACTGTCGCAGCTTGCCATTTGGGGCAGAGTCTTTAGACCCTCCACTCTGTCCCTGAGACAGGAAAAATACCTTTGCCTTACCGTTCTGGCCGATCGTCAGTACAATATATATATTCATCAGCGGAGCCCTCTCCCCCCCCCCCCCACCACAGGTCAAATTGATGTATATTGTCCCAAGCTGAAATATCCTACACAAACCTTTGTCTACATCAGGTACATTTTATATTATACAGACAGTAGGTAGACTGACAGACAGACAGACAGTCAGTCAGACAGACAGACTGATAGATAGATAGATAGATAGATAGATAGATAGATAGATAGATAGATAGATAGATAGATAGATAGATAGATAGATAGATAGATAGATAGATAGATAGATAGAAAGGAAAGATAGATAGATAGATAGATAGATAGATAGATAGATAGATAGATAGATAGATAGATAGATAGATAGATAGATAGATAGATAGATAGATAGATAGATAGATAGATAGATAGATAGATAGATAGATAGATAGATAGATAGATAGATAGATAGATAGATAGATAGATAGATAGATAGACACACATAAGAAGTTTCACTTCCGTTAAACCTGCCCCGATAGTAGCCAGTGACTAGCCAGTGATGAACTAATCCCAACAGTGAAATATATCACAGCTGCCAACTTAGCTTTGTCTCTCTTCGTTACTGACAACAGTAAGTTAACAAGACAACTTGAATGGTAGAAATACTAAGTTCACCTTTTATTTAAAAAAAAAAAAAGTCCACAATTGACAGCCATCGTCTGTGATGTTTCCTCTCTTTCGAATTTCACAAAAACTAAAATAATAAAATAGATTGATCAAAGTGACATTGAAACCATTCCCTTTATCCCCCTCCCCACATACACACACACACATACACATCAGTTTGACCAGAACTGGTTAGATATTAACGAAAATAAGTTCACAGGGAATAAAAGCAAAATGAACAAAAGGGCCATGAAATAAATGAATGCATCGTTCGGCTCTATTGTTGGAGCTGCTAACTGGAAGACTGCTGCTAACTGGAAGACTGCTGCTAACTAGAAGACTTCTGCTAACTGGAAGACTGCTGCTAACTGGAAGACTGCGGCAAACTGGATGACTGCTGCTAACTGGAAGACTGTTGCTAACTGGAAGACTGCTGCTAACCGGATGACTGCTGCTAATTGGATGACTGGCTGCCGCTAATTGAATGAATGCCGTTAACTGGATGACTGTTGCTAACTGAATGACTGTCGTTCACTGGATGACTGCCGCTAACTGGATGACTGCCGCTAACTCGATGACTACGTCTGCAGCTGTGAAAAAATAATTGATGGATTATTCGTCCTTGCTTAATTTGCATTTGCCTGATTAAATTATCTGATCGATTGAAACCTATCTGGCATGTCGGTGGATCTCACTGAAGGCACGGGCTAAACATTACTGGTGCTGGGTCATTAGATAATTTAATTTATCAATTAAAAAAAATATATATATATAAAAAAAGATTAGGAAGTAATCAGAAGTCTGATAAACGGATGTTACATGCAACAAGAGTTACATTTCCTTTATTACTAATTAAACAAACTGTCTAGCACTCGCATATGGCACGTGAATGTGTTCTCCTTTCTGAATTAATCGCACGAGCAGAACGGAAGTTTTACTTCGATCTATTTCAGTGATAAATGTGAAATTGTTTCCTTTGGAGGGATATTAATAGATCAAAGAAATCTCTGCAGGGGCTACTTCAAGACCAGGGATATTGGCAAACCTGTGGTAAATTATCTCAAATGTGGCAGCAATAAAAATTCTTGAAGATAATAAATGTTATGATAGAAAATTAATGAATTAAAAAAAGCGAGGGAATATTGCCTCTACATTGATTATGGGTTCAAACCTTCTCTGACCACTGCCATAGACACCTCTCTCTCTTCCAAGACCGCATCCAGAATTTCTTTAACCCCTGACAAAATATAAGAATGGGTGGTCTCAACATTGCAGCCAAATAAAAAATAAGTTAAAAAAGAAAAAAAATATTCGAAAGCAAAGGGCCCCTAAAGCTTGAGGATCCAGACAAATGTTCGGGTATTCCACCCCCCCCCCCACACACACGCTCCCTCCTCCGGTCCTATCTCTGTTCTTCCTTCCCACAGCCCCTGACCACTCTTTATGTTAACACACTGGACATTGGTGATTATGTAGAATGACATTGGTGATTATGTAGAATGACATTGGTGATTATGATGAATGATATTGGTGATTATGTAGAATGACATTGGTGATTATGATGAATGATATTGGTGATTATGTAGAATGACATTGGTGATTATGATGAATGATATTGGTGATTATGTAGAATGACATTGGTGATTATGATGAATGATATTGGTGATTATGTAGAATGACATTGGTGATTATGTAGAATGACAGTGGTGATTATGTAGAATGACATTGGTGATTATGTAGAATAACAGTGGTGATTATGTAGAATGACATTGGTGATTATGTAGAATGACATTGGTGATTATGTAGAATGACAATGGTGATTATGATGAATGACATTGGTGATTATGTAGAATGACAGTGGTGATTATGTAGAATGACAGTGGTGATTATGTAGACTTCTTCTTCTTCTTTGTTCTCGATATATGATTATGGAGGATTTCAAACGACCAGGCCTATAGTTATGATGAACTGTACGGTGTCATCCAGGTCCGTCTCGCTCCCATGTAAAATGACATTGGTGATTATGTAGACTGACATTTGTGATTATGTAGGGTAAGAGATGAACAAGGAAAACTGCTTCAAAACAGCCGTAATGAATTAAGGATTTGATGTTATAGATTATTATAGAAGATTATGTCTCAAAAAGCACGTAATGAGTTAAGGTTTTGATGTTAAAGAAGTTTATGTCTCAAAACAGCCTATAATGAATTAATATTTTGTTGAAACTGAAGATTATGTCTCATAATCAGCCCGTTTCACCAGTTTCACAGTCTTTTAGTCTTTTACCGCCATGACTTTGGTTTGTTTCACCAGGCTTTTCGACTTGTCTTAAATAAAACCTGAAAGTCAGAGATAATGTCATTTTATTTTACCCTTGGTACAGCCGAACTATGACGTAGTAAGTCGCTGTGTGCGTGTGTGTGTGTGTGTGTGTATGTGTGTGTGTGTGTGTGATGGAGGTGTAATAAGGTCAAGACTATATTGTTTCAGGCGGACGCGGTAAAATCGAACAAAACAAAACAAAAAAAGAATAGCCAATTTGTGTCAAACAATTGGTACTGTCGCCATCTTGCATTATTTACCAAACAATGTTACTTGTGTTACAAAAAGGAAGTTCTTATAGAGCCGGTATTGAAATACAAAGAAAAAAGTAATCGAGATAAGAAAATGAAAAAAAAATCTTTTTTTACTTTTTTTCTACTGAAATTAGAATTTAAAAAAAAAAAATAAACGATCTTCCATTGTCACCATTCATCAATTTCAAATTCTAAGTTGTCAGCTTTTATCAATGAAACGCCAGAAAATATGGGATGCAATCTATGACTTGTTATTTACACTTGAAGAAAAACAGGTTCGGGAAAATGTAAAATAAAAAAAAAAAAATTACTAAACATTCAATCGGAAATTCCCGAAGGAATAATCGGAAATGAATTGTTCTGTTGCAACAGATTTCTTCTAGTTGACAGCCGGCCGCTAACAATAGGAGCCAAAATAATAATTATTTCATGTCCTGGCATTCTAATGTAACCGGAAGGACAGTTTCGTACTTGAAATCTATTTATAAATAATAATCTGCCTGAGTTTTTTTTTTTTTAATAAATTTAGTAATTATTTGTTTAGCGCTAAATACAAATAGCTAAGAAAGTGAAATAATTTTTTTAGGCTTATTCCAGAGTAAACCATCATCTAGTGCAGTGGTCTCCCAAACCCCCGCGCCGCGGACCGGTACCGGTCCTTGGAACGAATGTTACTGGGCCGTCCATGAAACATTAAATTATTTCCTTTTTATTTATGTATCTCTGATTGTGCAACTTTCAATGGACGATAAATTATTAACGCCCCCCCCCGCCATAATTTCCAGTGGGCCGCGGTGAAATTATCAAACGCTGACCAATGTATCCAATAGCTTTCCTGGCAATATTCTAGACTTGTGGGAAATCAAACAGTGGTTATGAGCTGGACGTCCTGGCCACTTGTTACTTCCAGAAGAAAAAAAAATGAATAAAAAAGGGGCGAAGTACGCTCCGTACCAGAATGTATTATTTAAACCAGAATCAAAATAACATATCAATAATTAGTTTTAAAAGAGATAAATAAGACAAGTGTAAGGTAACGGTAAATCTTAGTTCTTTATTTAATTAACAAAACATTATTTTTTGACACGATATAACGATAGAACTCTATAAGCCCCATCACTTCATGTTGATTCACCTCTACAAGGACTAGTGACCAAATATGACAAAGTCTAAACCTAAACCTAAGCCCATCACTTCATATTGATTCACCTCTATAAGGCCCAGTAACCAAATATGACAAAGTCTAAACATAAACCTAAACCTAAAACCAAACCTAAACATCCCCCTTTCATCGACCTAGTCTAAACGTAAACTCTAGATCCTAATCTAAACATCCCCCATAAATAGACTTCTTGTCTAAACCCAAATTCTAAACTAAACAAGAAAGCTCTCCCGACTCTATAACATTTCTATTACTATAGATCACAAAAAGTAGTGTTATTAAATCAATACTTGTACTTGGAAATACTACACTCATCTATTATCTTTAAGGGAGGGTCAAGCACAGAAATCTAATTTCCCCCTCCCCCTTCCCCCAAATCCCTCTTTCTTTTTATTGATAGTACATATTATTATTGCTATAAGGTTTCTGTTAGTAAATTGCACTAACTGCTGCTACGGTACGAGCAAGATATGGTCATGGGTGGGGGGGGGAGGAGGAGGAGGCTACGGAGGAAGGGTAGGGGGTTTAAAGGGAGGTAGGTGGGTGGGAGTATCATGGTGAGTCCAGATACTGCTATAAAGATGGGACAAAATCGAACGGTAAGTCATAAACAGCATTTGATTATATCGCAGATAAACTTACCGTGCAATGTCTGTCTGCCTCTTACCCCCCCCCCACCCACCCCCACCACCACCACCTTCGCTTCCCCACCTCCCCTCCTACAGACCGACTGATCGATGAAATCAAATTTCTCGTCACGAAGCAGGTCAAGAAGGAAAAGGGGGGGGGAGGAGAGGGGAGGTCGTTGTTCATGGGAGGGATGATATACTGGTCACTATAACTGGACATACGTTTGAGAGATGCCCCTTTGCGTTGTTACTGTGTACTTCACTGTAATGGACCCAAACTGAAATCGATTACTTACCAAGATAGATGTCGCCTTTATGGGATTAATTTATGTTTTATAAAGAGCGAGTGCCACCTGATCACATGACATGGTTCCTCACCCCCCCCCCCCGCCCCGTCCACATGGGCCTTTTCGAATACATTAGACGGTAATGCAACTCTTGCTATACAGGACGGGTGGTCGGGCGGTGCAAAGTGCTCGAAGGGTCCCGGGTTCGAAGCTTAGTGAAAACCCTCGGGGTTTTGTTTCACATCATGGTGAAAGTACCTAAGTCCACTCAGCATTAAATGGGTACCTGCCATTCACAGTACGATGTGGTGATGTACCCAGCCACAACAACCCCGCAGTATGCCGTGGTTACTGAAACAGATGAATTCTACACTTCATCTGCCCGAGGGAGTTTTTTAAGGGAACTTTACCTTTTTACCAGATATTTGTTACACGTATGTTTTGCCTTACCGCCTCACTTACCCGAGCTACGGACCTTTTAGGGTTATAAAAGTAAATTCATTGACCCAGTGCTTCCCTGTGCAGGAATGCCTCTGGCTTAATGTCAAACAAAATTAGATATAGGTCAGTCTCAATGATTAAAGATGGCCGACATTAAAATACGAGCGCGTGACTCAGTAACATCACGTGATCGCTGACCCAGTGATTATATAACTTTTTTTCTTTTCTTTGCGGCGCTATTTGGAAATGTCACTTGAATAGATTTGGTTTGAATCCTTATATATTGTCTGTATTTTTAGAGCATTTTCGAAAAAAATGCTCTATTGTCCCCGTTTTGTCTGTCTGTCTGTCTGTCTGTCTGTCTGTCATCACCCTAGATCTCAACAACCATAAGTCCTGGACCCATATATCATTTTGAAGGTCTTGGCCTGCCAAGAAATGACTTTTTTCCATTTCGCGATCTGACCTCTGAGGGCCGTAAAAGGGGGCTTATAAAGTACCGTTTTTTACTGTATAAGCTATATTAACAAAGGAGCGCCCTATATCTCAGCAACCATAAGTCCTAGACCCATGATGTATATATCATTTTGTAGGTCTTGGCCTGCCAAGTGTACATCAAAAGTTCATTTTGCGATAGGACCTCTGAGGGCCGGGCTTCAGGGCTCCGAAGGGGCTTATATATTATATACTAGTTGCAAGTACCCGGCTTTGCCCGGGTTTAAAATAAGGTTTTCTGTTTACCTTCTGTTTTCTCCCTACCCCTTCTCTCCCTTCCTCTCTCTCCCTCCTCCTCTCTCTCCCCCCTTCCTCCCTTTCTCCCTCCCTCCTTCTCCCTCCCTCTCCCTCGCTCTCTCTCCCATCTCTCTCCATCCCACCCTCCCTCTCCCATCTCCTCTCCCTTCGTTCTCTCCCCCCTGTCCATCCCCCTCCCTCCCTCTCTCTCCCCCTTCCTCCTTCCCTCTCTCCCTCCCTGCCCCCTCTCTCTCTTTATCTCTTCCTCCCCATTTCTCTCATCCTCTCTCCCTCTTCACCTCTCTCCATTTTCCTCCCTCCCTCATTCCCTCTCTCCCTCGCTGCCCCCCTCACTCTTTATCTCTCTCTCCCTCCCTCTCTCCCACCCTCTCTCTCTCCCTCCCTCCCCTCTCTCCCTCTCTCTCTCCCTCCCTCTCTCTCTCCCTCCCTCCCTCTCTCTCCTTTTCCCCTATCCCCTTCGTTCTCTCCCCCTGTCCATCCCCTCCCTCCCTCTCTCTCCCCTTCCTCCCTTCCCTCTCTCCCTCCCCTTGCCCCCCTCTCTCTCTTTATCTCTCTCTCTCTCTCTCTCCCACCCCTCTCTCCCTCCCTCCCCTCCCTCCCCTCTCTCCCCTCCCTACCCCTCCTCCCTCTCTCCCACCCTCTCTCCCTCCTTTCTCCCTCCCCTTTCCACCTCTCTCTCTCTCTCTCACTCCCCCCTTCCTCCCTCCCTCATGCCCTCATTCCCTCACTCTCCCTCCCTGCCCCCCGTTATTTATCGATTTGGTGAACTTTCAGCATTTTGGTCAAATTAACGCATTTAGGTATTGCGTTAAAAATTTTAATCGCAAATTTTTTTTTTGACGCGTTAATTGCAAATCAACGCAGTTTAATCAGCAGCCCTAATATATATATATATATATATATATATATATATATATATATATATATATATATATATATATATAGACTTATTATTATGGCTTCACACTTCTTCTAAAATCCTTCTTCATTCCTTTACCTTCCTCAAACTGTACAAATCAGAGAGCATGAAAAAACATCAACAATTCTTTGCATCACAAAGGCACAATACAGCACCAGCGCGCAAGTCCTATTCGATCATCGGGAAATGAAGTCACAGAGGAATTTTATTTATGACGCCGTCGAGATTACTTTAATATAGTAAAATACTAAAATAAAAAAAAAATTAATTACAATTTAACTACCCATCGAGATGAAACGAAACCTGTCCTATAACCTTCCCCATGTAATTATGTGTATGTGTAACAAATTTCACGTTATTTGTTTGTCTGGATCTTGAGTTATAAGGGAACAGACAGACAGACAGACAGTATAGAGTATAGTATAGTATAGAGATAGTATACAGTATAGAGATATGGCCCCATTCTACACTTTGTACGTTCAATAACCCATTCATTTGGTGCGAAATACTGCAGCACGTAGTTTCACCAAGATTTATTAAGAAACTCATCAAATGAAATAGTAAGCTTGTGTTCTGAGTTTAATTCAAAGTATCAGAGCTATGCAACAATTGACGGAGTTTTCGGACGATTAAATGACTACAATTTCGAATGTTTTCAATTATGAGTCCTATTTCAGTAACCACAAACCACTTGTAGTTAGATTTAAGAGAAAATAATTTTTTTTCAAATATGAAGAAACGTCTTTATAATATTTTTTTTACAGATATATGCATTACAAAATTGAATTTATAAATATTTCCAAAATTTACAAATATTTACTGAAAGCTAACAAACATGAAAATGCGCTAACACGTCCTGTGTCCAGAATGGAACAGGCTTAATTGCTTGTTTTTATTCACTTTGTTTCATGTTTTATATTATAACCATATGACTGTTGTTTATGACAGTAACACATCTCCCAATTAATGCACACAGACATTAGTTATATTCACAAGTCATTCGACTACACACATAATAAGCAGGTCAACGATGCAAATTTGTACATACTGTCCATCTCCATGTAATTTTCCGATTCGATTTTTGAATCATTATCTGCTTAGCTACTGACTTGTTTATCTTATAAATTAGCTTCTTGCAATGTTTCATTATCTTTATCTATCTGCTCAACTTACTAACAAACCTATCCATATATCTCTCCAACTAAATGTCTTTCAATCTATTAATTATTCTTTCTACCTACACATCTATCTTCCTGTCTGTGCTTCTATCTATGTACACATCTCTATGTATCTTGCCATGAATATTCGTATGTCGATATATCTACATCTTCCTATATATGTGTCTGTCAATCTATCTAACTATGAATCTTCCTTTATATTCGTCTATCTATCTATCTGTCTATCTATCTATCTATCATATATTTATATGCATGTATAAAGAAACCATGTGCAATCAGTAATGGTACTCATCTGGACCGAACTAAACAGCCAATGTTTGTATTATTCATCAACTATTGATTTTTCAAATCTTCTATGGAGAATAATAACAACAACAACAAAAACTATCGCTGCATTCATAGAGGTCAAAGTGATAGTAGAAATCATACCTTCTTGTTAGTACTGGAACAGCACCAGACAGGAACACAAATAAGAGAGGTCAAACGGTCATTTAAGGTTTGGGTCAAGATTTAATCACAGTTTAATATATACATTTATCTCCCTTGATCGAAGGTGGGCTAATTCGCCTCTTTACTATCGCTGCTCATATTTTGTTTTGCAAGATTCATGTTTTGTATATATTTATGATTCATGTTTGTATCTATTTATGATTCATGTTTGTATCTATTTATGACTCATGTTGTATCTATTTATGATTTATGTTTGTATCTATTTATGACTCATGTTGTATCTATTTATGATTCATGTTTGTATCTATTTATGACTCATGTTGTATCTATTTATGATTCATGTTGTATCTATTTATGATTAATGTTGGACCTATGTATGATTCATGTTGGTATCTATTTATTTTTGAGGGACACTGTGGTGGGGATGGCAGAGCGCTCGACTGCTAACCACTGAGTGCGGGGTCTTTTCTCCAGTCCGATTGATGTCCCCCTAAGTCATTCCAGAGTACAAATGGGTACCCGACATTTGTTAGGGACATTAAACGGGGGCTTGGCATTGTGCTAGCCAGACAATCCCATAGAGCAGTGGTCGGCAAAGTGCGGCTCCGGAGCCGCATGTGGCTCTTTTGCTCCTTAAGTACGGCTCTGGCATTTATTTTTATTTAGTACACTACTTATTCAGTGTACTACTTATTTAGTGTAATAAACGTTTAATAAACAAGCAGATTTGGCTCCCAATTTTTTTTTAATTGTTGTAATGTTCATATTTGGCTCTTGGGCTGATAAGTTTGCCGACCACTGCACTAGAGTATCCGTGGCTCTAGAAACAGATGAACTCTAATTCTTCTGAACCCGTTGTTCTGTTTAGGCTTCATAATGGAAACTACCCACTATTTGGCTGGTCGAATACCCGAGCTCAACCGTCATTCTGAGAGCCCTCCCCCCCCGGGTTCGATCTTTGGTGAGAACCAAAGGAATTTTTCCTGGAGCTATTTAGTGTAAAGTCTCAATCAAAGTAAAGTTCCCTTAAGCCCCAAAGGGCTCATCGGAGCAGAATTGTTTCAGTAAAGGCAATGTGAGGTTAGCACAACAACGCCCAGCCGCCTTTACTCCCCCTACTTAAAATCAGGTACCCTTTGAAAGCTGGGTGGACTTGGAGGACTTTCACCAGGACCTGAAAAATCCCAAGGGTCTCACTGAGATTCGAGCACCGCACGACCACCTTACCCCACAAGTCCACCATCCAGCTTTAAACGGTGGTATCTGACATAAGTTGGGGAAGTAAAGGCGGCTGGGCGTTTTGCTAACCACACAATCCCTTCTTATGCCGAGGCCATAGAAACATGAATTCTGCTTTTCATCTGCCCTGATGGCCCTTTAGGGCTAAGGGGACTTTACTTTTACTCAATCAAAGCTCTAGCTAAAACTAGTTGTTCTATACACGATAATCCACAAGTGACGACTATCCAGCCCCGTAGCGTGAAAATTCTACAGCCAGGCCAGGCATTCTACAGCAGGGGCCCGGCAATAGCAGCGGGTCCAGGTAATACATTTTACTAAGTAGAACAAATAAGCAGAGGGGGGGCCAGACAAATCGCAGGGCGGGTGGCCCGGCCCCCCTGCCCCCCCCGCACGCTACGGGCCTGCGACCATCTCTTCAAGATTTCGATAAGTTTTCCCAGACTACTTCGTTGGCTTATTTGATGTGGGTAGACAAAAAAAAATGAAATTATTACGTCATCAAAAACAGTTTGTTTTTTTTTTCTTTTTTAGCGAGCCATGGGTTTAACGTCAATAAATGGTAATTTCAAAAACCAACATTAAAAACAGAGTTAGTGGTTATTTCACCTAGTGGTCCACTAAATTAGTTTCCACCTTTAAATGACCTTTATTTTAGCCTGTTTGTTTATCTATTGACAAATGGGTCTGCGAATATAGCATTTTATTTTATTGTGTCACAAATGGTTGAATTTTAAGAACCTCTGAGTATAGATATAAATATAAAACGATAAACTGGTTACGACTTTATGTAAATGGTTTCGGATATAGAGATGGCTGTTGTAGTTTGACGAACATGTCACTTTGAAGTGAACTCTTCAGGTAGCTTCAGGTGACATTTTCACAATTGATTCACGCCCCCTCCCCTCCCACTTGAGTCTGGCCCTGTATTATCCCTGTCACCGATAATTTCTCATTTTCTGATATCTGACGAGTTGGAACCGAGAGTTTTTTTTTTTCGACATGCGATACACACTCTTGTTGTGACGTCATTTGCAGGTTGCCGGTCAAGCATGGCGGACTTCGGTTTGTTTTCAACCTTGGGGGGTGAATTTTTTGGGTGCACTTAATCGATCCACCAATGAAACTGATTAAAATGTTTCATTTACGGTAAATTTAACAAACATTTTGAATTTTATTAAATTTACGTGTGTGTGAATTATTGGTTTGTGTGTGTGTTGGTGTAAATACGTTTAATGCATGCATGTGTGTGTGTTGTTGTGTATTAGTTGGTGAGTTGCGCAGCAGTATATCTGCAGAATATGTGGGTATGAGAACTGTGTTGGGTCAGTTAGCGTGTTTGAATGGAATGGCGGGGGTTTGATCGTGAAAAGGGTGGAAGATCAAAGTCGTGAATGGAGAGTGACCGGAGTGACCAGTGTGACCAGTGGAGCATGGCTGTATTTGGTTGAGGAGAACAGTGAGGTTAGGAGGGAATGTGGAGAAGGGAGTTAACCGACAGTAAGGAGTTTTATCGTATGGGACAGGTGCTAGTTCACGAGTGTAAAAGTTGGGCCGTTGGTGACTGTACTACTTGTCTGGACTTTATTATTATTTTCCCTTCATTCTTTTTATAGATTTGATGGATTAAACGTATATTATTTTGTTTTATGAATACATTGTTCCTATTGCTGATTGGATATTTGAAGTGTTCGCTGTTGTGTATTATTAGTTTGTCAATTGCGCAGTAGTGTTGTTTTCGTTGACGAAAACTAAAACTAAAACCTTCGTTGACGAAAATGTTGACTTTTCGTCAACGAGAACTAAAACTAAAGCTAAAATTAGCAGCAAGACTAAAACTAGACGAAAACTGAAATTATTACAGAAAAAACGAAGGCTATAAATTTGAGGCCCAGCAAGATTCTGTAGACAACAGTGTAGTGTGTCATGGGTTAACTCGTGTGTATTGTGTCTTGTGTAAATGTATGTGTGCACTGTGTCGTGTGTAAATGTATGTGTGCATTGTATCGTGCGTAACCGTGTGTCTATTGTGTCGTGAGTTAATGTGTGTGTATTGTATCGTGTGTAAATGTGTGTGTATTGTGTCGTGAGTAAATGTGTGTGTGTGTACTGTGTCGTGAGTAAATGTATGTGTGTATTGTGTCGTGTGTAAATGTATGTGTGCATTGTGTCGTGTGTAAATGTGTGTGTGTACTGTGTCGTGTGTAAATGTATGTGTGCATTGTATCGTGCGTAACCGTGTGTGTATTGTGTCGTGAGTAAATGTATGTGTGTATTGTTTCGTGTGTAAATGTATGTGTGCATTGTGTCGTGTGTAAATGTGTGTGTATTGTGTCGTGAGTAAATGTATGTGTGTATTGTGTCGTGAGTTAATGTGTGTGTATTGTGTCGTGAGTAAATGGGTGTATATTGGGTCGTGTGTAGTTGTGAGTATATTGTGTCATGTGTACATGTGTGTGTATTGTGTCCTGTGTAGATGTAGATGTATTACATATGCGGTCATCTTGTTTCAGAAATTAATCCTAAACAAATCATATTTAAAGTATTTTTTTTTAAATGCATTGATCCTCGACTAAGTACAATACTTTTTGTAGTAAATTTTTCCGATTTTAAGAGAATATTTGAACGGCTATAACATTTTTTATGGAATTTAAAAAATAGGCGAAGGAAAAATAAGAAAAAGAAATATGTCACCTAGAAGTCTCTGCTACATTTAACTTCAGTAAAAAAAATTGGGGCATTTCGTCACAGATTACGGACAAGAATCTGAGTTTTTTACAAAAAATACTTTTAATACTTATTGGGGAAAAAAAAAATTTACTATTGATGCAGGGACAACGTTAATACGCACCATAAACATAATAATTGAAAAAATGATTGAAAAAAATCAAATAAAACTCAAGTGCGCACGGAATTGACTTCACGGGAGAACGTAAATAAATCATAGCATAAATCATAACATAAATCATAACATAAATCATAACATAAATCAAAACATAAATCATTTATGAATGCCACATCTGGCAACTTAAAACTAATAACCAGAAAAATGTTGTTTTAACAATTATGTAGCAGAGTTGTCTGTTTCATGCTCTGTCATGACACAACAAAAAATACAAACCTTTCAAAAAAAAACTTAACGCTTGTTTTAATTAAAAAATCATTTATCAGCTGTTGTTCTTTTAATGTTGAGGGGGAAATGTATCAAGGTTTAGCCGTAGAAAATATTTTTTGTTTATTTTTTAGTTAAGTGCTGTAGAAAGTATTATTTATTTAGTTCAGTGCTGTGGAAAGTATTATTTTTTTATTTAGTTCATTCCTGTGGAAAGTATTATTTATTTATTTAGTTCATTCCTGTGGAAAGTATTATTTATTTATTTAGTTCAGTGCTGTGGAAAGTATTATTTATTTATTTAGTTCAGTGCTGTGGAAAGTATTATTTATTTATTTAGTACAGTGCTGTGGAAAGTATTTTTTATTTATTTAGTTCAGTGCTGTGGAAAGTATTATTTTTTTATTTAGTTCATTCCTGTGGAAAGTATTATTTATTTATTTAGTTCATTCCTGTGGAAAGTATTATTTATTTATTTAGTTCAGTGCTGTGGAAAGTATTATTTATTTATTTAGTTCAGTGCTGTGGAAAGTATTATTTATTTATTTAGTTCAGTGCTGTGGAAAGTATTTTTTATTTATTTAGTTCAGTGCTGTGGAAAGTATTATTTATTTATTTAGTTCATTGCTGTGGAAAGTATTATTTATTTATTTAGTTCAGTGCTGTGGAAAGTATTTTTTATTTATCTAGTTCAGTGCTGTGGAAAGTATTATTTATTTATTTAGTTCATTGCTGTGGAAAGTATTATTTATTTATTTAGTTCATTGCTGTGGAAAGTATTATTTATTTATTTAGTTCATTGCTGTGGAAAGTATTATTTATTTATTTAGTTCAGTGCTGTGGAAAGTATTATTTATTTATTTAGTTCATTGCTGTGGAAAGTATTATTTTTTTATTCTCACATTCTCTTCAATACATTTTCCTTTCAAGTCTAGAAACTCATCAAAAATATCTTGATCAGCTTTGCCCTGTATTCGTCCACCTCCTTTAGGAATTCACCTAACCCACTTCCTACATTGAAGAGAGCTTCCAAAAATATAGTATCCTTGAAATATTTTTTTTTTTTAAAGTTCCTTTTCAAGACAACCCTGTATAGGCCATCGTGATGTTGGGTGATAGATTGGGGGGGGGGGAAGACATTTGAACTTCATTGAAAGGGGATGATTCTCATGACATTATTTTTATGTTGGTTTAAGTAAAGGCAGATAATTTGCATTTCGCTAAAAAAAACTGTTATTAACTCCCTTGATCAGTGAAACTTAAAAAAAAAAAATAAAATAAAATTGTTGATTAGGAGGCAGCCTTGTAAGTTTATGAGATATGGGGGCGGGGGGGGGAGTTGGGGGGGGCTAGTCACGTTTTGTTGTTGTGGTTTTATTTGTGCCAAAACAATCGAAATGCAGTCAGTCTGGAAGGTTAGGGAAATATCAGGACTGGTATCGAAATCACTCGTAAATGTTGGTATCGGTCCATCACTAATCTACCAGTCCTTCAGTAATGTATCGGTCCATCACTAATGAATCGGCCCATCACTAATGTATCGGCCCATCACTAATGTATCGGTCCATCACTAATGTATCGGCCCATCACTAATGTATCGGCCCATCACTAATGTATCGGCCCATCACTAATGTATCGGCCCATCACAAATGCATAGTCTACACCAGTGTTTCCCAACCTTTTTCATGTCGTGCCCCACCGTAGCCTTTCTCAAATTCTTATGCCCCC
>JAGDYQ010000038.1:6099048-6104048 GCA_021962125.1 Bulinus truncatus
AGATACAAACATGAACCATAAATAGATACAACATGAATCATAAATAGATACAAACATGAACCATAAATAGATACAAACATGAACCATAAATAGATACAAACATGAACCATACATAGATACAAAAATGAACCATACATAGATACAAACATGAATCATAAATAGATACAAACATGAACCATAAATAGATACAAACATGAACCATAAATAGATACAACATGAATCATAAATAGATACAAACATGAACCATAAATAGATACAAACATGAACCATAAATAGATACAAACATGAGCCATAAATAGATACAAGCATGAACCTTGCAAAACAAAATATGAGCAGCGATAGTAAAGAGCCAAATTAGCCCACCTTCGATCAAGGGAGATAAATGTATATATTAAACTGTGATTAAATCTTGACCCAAACCTTAAATGACCGTTTGACCTCTCTTATGATTCAAAAATCGAATCGGAAAATCACATGGAGAGATGTACAGTATGTACAAATTTGCACCGTTGACCTGCTTATTATGTGTGTAGTCGAATGACTTGTGAGTATAACTAATGTCTGTGTGCATTAATTGGGAGATGTGTTACTGTCATAAACAAGTCATATGGTTATAATATAAAACATGAAACAAAGTGAATAAAAAAAATACAGACAATATATAAGGATTCAAACCAAATCTATTCAAGTGACATTTCCAAATAGCGCCGCAAAGAAAAGAAAAAAAAAGTTATATAATCATTGGGTCAGCGATCACGAGATGATACTGAGTCACACGCTCGTATTTTAATGTCGGCCATCTTTAATCATTGAGACTGACCTACATTTAATTTTGTTTGACACTAAGCTAGAGGCAACCCTGCACAGGGAAGCACTGGGTCAATGAATTTACTTTTATAACCCTAAAAGGTCCGTAGCTCGGGTAAAGTGAGGCGGTAAGGCGAAACATACGTGTAACAAATATCTGGTAAAAAGGTAAAGTTCCCTTAAAAAACTCCTTCGGGGCAGATGAAGTGTAGAATTCATCTGTTTCAGTAACCACGGCATATTGCGGGGTTGTTGTGGCTGAGTACATCGCCACATCGCACTGTACATGGCAGGTACCCATTTAATGCTGAGTGGACTTAGGTACTTTCACCATGACGTGAAACAAAACCCCGAGGGTTTTCACTAAGCTTCGAACCCGGGACCCTTCGAGCACTTTGCACCGCACGACCACCCGTTCCCTATAGCAAGAGTTGCATTACCGTGTAATGTACTCGAAAAGGCCCATGTGGACGGGGGGGGGGGAGGGGGAACCATGTCATGTGATCAGGTGGCACTCGCTCTTTATAAAACATAAATTAATCCCATAAAGGCGACATCTATCTTGGTAAGTAATCGATTTCAGTTTGGGTCCATTACAGTGAAGTACACAGTAACAACGCGAAAGGCATCTCTCAAACGTATGTCCAGTTATAGTGACCAGTATATCATCCCTCCCATCAACAACGACCTCCCCCTCCCCTTTCCTTCTTGACCTGCTTCGTGACGAGAAATTTGATTTCATCGATCAGTCGGTCTGTAGGAGGGGAGGTGGGGAAGCGAGGGTGGTGGTGGGGGTGGGGGGTAAGAGGCAGGCAGACATTGCACGGTAAGTTTATCTGCGATATAATCAAATGCTGTTTATGACTTACCGTTCGATTTGTCCCATCTTTATAGCAGTATCTGGACTCACCATGATACTCCCCCCACACCCACCTCCCTTTAAACCCCCTACCCCTCCTCCATAGCTTCCCCCCCCCCACCACCCATGACCATATCTTGCTCGTACCGTAGCAGCAGTTAGTACAATTTACTAACAGAAACCTTATAGCAATAATAATATGTACTATCAATAAAAAGAAAGAAGGATTTGGGGGAAGGGGGGAGGGGAAATTGGATTTCTGTGCTTGACCCTCCCTTAAAGATAATAGATGAGTGTAGTATTTCCAAGTACAAGTATTGATTTAATAACACTACTTTTGTGATCTATACTAATAGAAATGTTATAGAGTCGGGAGAGCTTTCTTGTTTAATTTAGAATTTGGGCTTAGACAAGAAGTCTATTTATGGGGATGTTTAGATTAGGATCTAGAGTTTACGTTTAGACTTGGTCGATGAATGTGGGATGTTTAGGTTTGGTTTTAGGTTTACACTTTGTCATATTTGGTTACTAGGTCTTATAGAGGTGAATTAATATGAAGTGATGGGTTTAGGTTTAGGTTTACACTTTGTCATATTTGGTTACTAGGACTTATAGAGGTGAATTAATATGAAGTGATGGGGCTTATGGAGTTTTGTCATTATATCGTGTCAAAAATAATGTTTTGTTAATTAAATAAAGTGTTCAGATTACTATTACATTACCATTGTATTATTATTATCTCTTTTTAAATTAATTATTGATATGTTATTTTGGTACTAGTTTAAAAAAAAATACATTCTGGTACGGAGCGTACTTCGCCCCTTTTTTTATTCATTTTTTTTTCTTGGAAGCAACAAGTGGCCAGGACGTCCATCTTATAGCCATTCTTTTATTTCCCACAAGTCTAGAATATTGCCAGGGAAGCTATTGGATACATTGGTCAGCGTTTGATAATTTCACCGCGGCCCACTGGAAATTAGGGCTGGGTGGGTGGGGGGGCGTTAATAATTTCACGTCCATGGAATGTCGCACGATCAGAGATACATAAATAAAGAGGAAATACTCTAATGTTTCTTGGACGGCCCAGTAACATTCGTTCCACGGACCGGTACCGGTCCGCGGCCCGGAGGTTTGGGGTCCACTGCCCTAGATGATGGTTTACTCTGGAATAAGCCTAAAAAAAATTATTTTACTTTCTTAGCTATTTGTATTTAGCGCTAGACAAATAATTACTAAATTTATTTTAAAAAAAAAACAAACTCAGGCAGAATATTATTTATAAATAGATTTCAAGTACGAAACTGTCCTTCCGGTTACATTAGAATGCCAGACATGAAATAATTATTATTTTGGCTCCTATTGTTAGCGGCCGGCTGTCAACTAGAAGAAATCTGTTGCAACAGAACAATTCATTTCCGATTGAATGTTTAGTTATTTTTTTTTTAATTTTACATTTTCCCGAACCTGTTTTTCTTCAAGTGTAAATAACAAACAAGCCATAGATTGCATCCCATATTTTCTGGCGTTTTATTGATAAAAGCTGACAACTTAGAATTTGAAATTGATAAATGGTGACAATGGAAGATCGTTTATTTTTTTTTAAATTCTAATTTAAGTAGAGAGAAAGTAAAAAGATTTTTTCATTTTCTTTTCTCGATTACTTTTTTTCTTTGTATTTCAATACCGGCTCTATGAGAACTTCTTTTTTTTTTGTAACACAAGTAACATTGTTTGGTAAATAATGCAAGATGGCGACTGTACCAATTGTTTGACACAAAGTGGCTATTCTTTTTTTTTTGTTTTTGTTTTGTTCGATTTTACCGCGTCCGCCCGAAACAATAGTCTTGACCTTATTACACCTCCATCACACACACACACACACACAGCACACACACACAGCACACACACACACACACACACACACACACACAGCACACAGTGACTTACTACGTCATAGTTCGGCTGTACCAAGGGTAAAAGAAAATGACATTATCTCTGATTTTCAGGTTTTATTTTTAAGACAAGTTTAAAAGCCTGGTGAAACAAACGAAAGTCATGGCGGTAAAGACTAAAAAAGACTGTGAAACTGGTGAAACGGGCTGATTATGAGACATAAACTTCTATATCAACAATATATTAATTCATTATAGGCTGTTTTGAGACATAAACTTCTTTATCAACAATATATTAATTCATTATAGGCTGTTTTGAGACATAAACTTCTTTATCAACAATATATTAATTCATTATAGGCTGTTTTGAGACATAAACTTCTTTATCAACTAAATATTAATTCATTATAGGCTGTTTTGAGACATAAACTTCTTTAACATCAAAATATTAATTCATTATAGGCTGTTTTGAGACATAAACTTCTTTAACATCAAAATATTAATTCATTATAGGCTGTTTTGAGACATAAACTTCTTTAACATCAAAATATTAATTCATTATAGACTGTTTTGAGACATAAACTTCTTTATCATCAAAATATTAATTCATTATAGGCTGTTTTGAGACATAAACTTCTTTAACATCAAAATATTAATTCATTATAGGCTGTTTTGAGACATAAACTTCTTTATCAACTAAATATTAATTCATTATAGGCTGTTTTGAGACATAAACTTCTTTAACATCAAAATATTAATTCATTATAGGCTGTTTTGAGACATAAACTTCTTTAACATCAAAATATTAATTCATTATAGGCTGTTTTGAGACATAAACTTCTTTAACATCAAAATATTAATTCATTATAGACTGTTTTGAGACATAAACTTCTTTATCATCAAAATATTAATTCATTATAGGCTGTTTTGAGACATAAACTTCTTTAACATCAAAATATTAATTCATTATAGGCTGTTTTGAGACATAAACTTCTTTAACATCAAAATATTAATTCATTATAGGCTGTTTTGAGACATAAACTTCTTTATAATCAAAACCTTAACTCATTACGGGCTTTTTGAGACATAATCTTCTATAATAATCTATAACATCAAAACCTTAATTAATTACGGCTGTTTTGAAGCAGTTTTCCTTGTTCATCTCTTACCCTATATAATCACCAATGTCATTTTACATAATCACCAATGTCATTCTACATAATCACCAATGACATTCTACATAATCACCAATGTCATTCTACATAATCACCAATGTCATTCTACATAATCACCAATGTCCAGTGTGTTTACATAAAGAGTGGTCAGGGGCTGTGGGAAGGAAGAGGAGGGAGCGTGTGTGTGTGGGGGGGGGGAGAATACCCGAACATTTGTCTGGATCCTCAAAGCTTTAGAGGGCCACATTGCTTTCGAATATTTTTTAA
>JAGDYQ010000038.1:6109048-6144038 GCA_021962125.1 Bulinus truncatus
TATCTATTATGCAATATACAATTTCAATAATCAATATACAGCTTCTATAAGGCAACATACAATTTCTCCAAGGCAATATACAATTTCTATAAGGCAACATACAATTTATCCAAGGCAATATACAATTTCTATAAGGCAACATACAATTTCTATAAGGCAACATAAATTTCTCCAAGGCAACATACAATTTCTATAAGGCAACATACAATTTCTCCAAGGCCATATACAATCCCTATAAGACAGCATACAGTTTCTCCAAGGCAATATACAATTTCTATAAGGCAACATACAATTTCTTCAAGGCAATATACAATCTTTATAAGACAAATACTATTTATATGAGGCAATATACAAATTTACATAGTTCAATTATTTTATCAATGGGTTCTACTCTTTTAAAATGTCACGTGACGCCTATTTTAAGCCTATTCACCAGACTTCTTTTTTCTTTTAAAATGTCACGTTACGCCTATTTTAAGCCTATTCACCAGACTTCTTTTTTCTTTTAAAATGTCACTTGACGCCTATTTTAAGCCTATTCACCAGACTTTTGAAAAAAAGGAAAGAAAAAGACACAAACAAATGTCTTCTGGAGAAACTAATTGGTATTAATGTTGACATTGGGTTGGTGACATTGGGCTGGTGACATTGGGCTGGTGACATTGTGTTTGTGTTCAGATAAACTTGGGCCTTCTGGCATCTGATATAACAAAAGCTATAGTTTAACAATGTTGTGGCAAGACCCATGTTTAAGTGTAACACGATAATGCAAGGTTTACGTATCTATCTTTTTTTTTGTTTTTTGTTTTCGTAGTTAAACATGTGCTCCTTTGTGTTCTCACACACACGCACACACACGCACACAAACACACGCATACACGCACACACTCATACACACAAACGCACACACACACGCACACACACATAAATACACACGCACACACACGCACATACACACACACACACAAATACACAATGAATCCTATATCATATAGATTATACATTTTTAAAGGGAGGCTAGCAGATGTAAAAAAAATAATGATTTAATTTTTTTTAATTAAATTTTAATAATGACCAAAAAAATAATGTAAAAAGTTTTAGTTTGTGAAATTGTATAAATAAAAGTTACCGGTAACAATCATTAATCTAAGCTTTGCATAAAACATTTTGTTTAGTTTAAGTATTTAGCATTTAATTATGTAAAACAAAGAGTATAAAGCGATTTCTTTTTGTAATTATTTAAGAATGAGTACTTTTCCCTATAAGTAGTTTATTTCATCGTTAAATCTACGTTGGTAGTGAGTTTAATAATTTAACGTCATACCAACTTAACTTTAAGTATAATTTAATTAGAATAACTCTTCAGTGCATGGTTGCTTTCGCTTTTTTTAAAAACTTATCACCGAGATACTTCAGCTAGACATGGAATGATGAATTTTTTTTTTTTTTAGAAAATGTAAAAAGTCTGCAATATGAAATTACATCCAATTGTTTGAAAATGAATAGGATCTACAAATGTAACTATACGGCGTGGATACCGTGCATCTCTCTTATGTAAATATTGACAAAATGTAAATAATCCAGCTATTATTCTCCGACTTGGCGCCTAACGAATGAGCATTTTGGGCCTGACGTGTGCTGAAAAAACAACAACACATATGTGATGAAATTTTTCTGCCAGGTATCTCATATTTCATTGATGGCTAGGTTGGGCAGGTTACGGCCACTTTTTAATAAATTTTTCAAATGTAAAAGGTGAAATATTATACATTTCCACATCATTTGTAATAGAAAACAATTTTTTGTCATTCGCCAATTGAAGACACCATGGTGACGTAGGCCTGGGGAAGTGAGGTAAATGGAGAAAGGCAATGTCAAGGTCGCTTCATATAAACACCACAAATGGGGGGGGGGGGGAGGGGGGATTCAACCTTTATCAGCCAATATTCGAATTTATGCAGCGAATTTTAATTCCCTTTAGGTATAGTATGCGTTCAAAAAACTACATGTATTAACTTTAAAAAAAAAAAGAGCTTAGTTTGTGAAGAGAAATATGGCGTTAAGCTTTGTGCTCACCTTGTAGATCGAAGATACAATGCTCCTTACATTCAGGGTTAACCTGCCTGTGTGGTTAGGTCACAATACTGATTAAAGGGTTAACCGGCCTATGTTGTTAGGTCACAATACTGATTAAAGGGTTAACCGGCCTGTGTTATTAGGTCTCAATACAGATTAAAGGGTTAACGAGCCTACGGTAGTGTTAGGTCACAATACAGAGTAAAGTTTCTTTCCCCCCGAAATTTTTACCTTTTTCCTCGTAATTCATTTATCTTGGGTTTTTTTTTTAATGTTACAAGCACCTAGAGTAGCTCTTCGTGTGAGCCTACAGGCAACCTACCGCTGTTATCACGAGAGGTGGCGCTTTTGGCTGTCAGCCCGGTCTTCACATGCTGTTAGGTTTCAGGTTAAAATCTCATCGAGTCCAGCCAACATCCTATGTCTTCTACATTTACTCCAAAGCTACTGCTTAAGATTCTGATTGGCTAGATTACAGGCATGCCACCGAACACTTAAACCACCCGTGCTTCATTTTCACAGTTTACCCCTTCCACACCCCCCGCCCCCCCCCACACACACACCCTCATCGCATGTTTGTTCATACTCCTGAATTATGATCCCCGTACATTACGATAACTTAATTGATTCAATTCCGTGTTGTTTTTTTCTCTAGTCAGACCCCATGAACACTGATAGGACCACGGCTTACATAACGGCTGTCGAATGAATTTTGTGTCACTTGGATTAAAAGCTCCCTTCCCCCCCCCCAAACACACCACCCCCGCAAGGCAAGAGATCCGCCATCACAATCACAAACGACGCATTGATATTTATATCATTCTCAGCATTCAGCAACCTGTTTGTGGCTGTTTTGTAGAAAAAAAGATCTTTGGGCTCCGTGAGTCGTCCATAGTGAAACATAACAAAAAATGAAACTATTCATTGCTGATATTAGTTAATCCATATTGGCGCTTGTATTTTTACCTAGTCAATATAAACTATAAAAACGTGTATGATATAAGCCTTAGAAATTATTATTTTTTTTTTTTTACTTTTTAGTGCATTTGAATGAAAGCATTTTTAAAAAAAAAATATTTTTTTGTTTAAAAAGTAAACATTAACGTTCTTTCTTTTTTTTTCCCTTTCAAAACGTCAGGCGCATGTCAGCAACCAGAATTTAAATGTAAATTCTCTTCGTCTGTGATAAACACTAGAATTGAAAGATCCAACTTTCATGGAAATCGAGATAACAAGAAATCGAGCGAAAACAACAGACGTACGCTTCATTTGAATAAACAAAAGTAAAAGAGAAAAGCAAAACAAGAAACCAATAGAAAACATCCACTGATATCATTGTTGTGTGGCTATTGAACTAAAGAGAAAAACACCCACTGATATCGTTATTGTGTGGCTATTGAACTATTTAGAAAACACCCACTGATATCGTTGTTGTGTGGCTATTGAACTATATAGAAAACACCCACTGATATTATTGATGTATGGCTATTGAACTATATAGAAAACACCCACTGATATTATTGATGTATTGAACTATATAGAAAACACCCACTGATATTGTTGTGTGCCTATTGAACTTGATAGAAAACACCCACTGATATTATTGATGTATTGAACTAAAGAGAAAAACACCCACTGATATTGTTGTGTGTCTATTCAAATAAATAGAAAACACCCACTGCTATTGTTGTCGTGTGGAAATTCAAATAAATAGAAAACACACACTGATATTATTGATGTAGGGCTATTGAATTAAATATAAAACATCCACTGATAATATTGTCGTGTGGTTATTCAAATAAAAATATATTTTTAAAACATTCCTTCATCGTCTTTTCTAACCATTTTTTCAAAATCTAGTCGATTGCTTCCAAAATAATATCAACCGTATTGAAGTACAAATAGAGTCGTTCTTACGTCTTTGGGGGGGCCCACACATATGGGTGCCCTAGAACAAGCTAAATTTGGGGGCCCAGGTAAAAAATACTGTTATTGCTGCTAATTGCAAAAAAAAAGGGCCCCAAATAATATTTGAAAACTGTGGAGTCTTTTGAGTCTCCCCCTGGAACGGTTCTGGGTATATATGTGTGTGGATAATCAAAACATTTATTAATTAATTATTATTATTATTTTTTTGACATCTGATTTTTTTTTTTTTATTTTCAAAAATCAAAGTCGACATTCTTCTGTTGGAAAGAATTATTGTTTTATTTTTTTGGACTTTGTAAAAAATAAATACCAGTACAGTTTCAAAATTTCAGATACTGGTTTCAGTCCCCAAGTCCACCCAGCTTTAAATGGGTACCTGACTTTAAGTTGGGGGAGTAAAGGCGGCTGGGCGTTGTGCTAACCACATAATCCCTTTATATTCCGAAGTTTTACTGAAACAGGTGAATTCTGCACATCATCTACCCCGATTAGCCCCTTTGGGGTTTAAGGGAACTTTACTTGCTACAGTTTCAAAATTTAATTATTCTAATTAGTTTTACCATAAATTCAATAAATGCTTTCTTGATCTTTGACTTTTTGTTTCGAAACATAACAAACCATCATTATTAACGGCTGTATACACACCAGAGGTGTGCGGATCTTGAAATTTAGCGTCCGCGTCCGTCCGCGGATTTCTATCAATGATCCGCGTCTGCGTCCGCGTCCGCAGAATCTTACAACATTGGTCCGCAGTCAGTCCGCACGTCCGCATAGCTGAAATTTAGCTGTTTAAATGACTTGAAATTTTTTATGGTAACGCTAAAGAAGATCCATTGGGACGGATGGCCGAGTGGTGTAGATACTCGACTGTCGACCTGAGAGTCCTGGGTTCGATCCCCGGTGGTGAGGCCCATGGAATTTTTCCAGGTGAAATTTGGTGCAAAGTCGTCCCACAAGTCCACCCAGTTTTAAATGGGTACCTGACTTTAAGTTGGGGAAGTAAAGGCGGCTGGACGTTGTGCTAACCACACAATCCCTTCATATGCCGAGGTTATAGAAACAGATGAATTCTTCACTTCATCTGCCCTGAAGGCCCGTTAGGGCTAAGAAGGGAACTTTAAAGAAGATCCGCGTCAGTCCGCGAGTCCGCAACTTAACCATACAAAGAGTCCGCTGTCAGTCCGCGGATTCGGAAAAGTCTGCGGATCTGCGTCCGCAAGCGGACGCGTCCGCTGTCCGCTCATCTCTGATACACACACAATCATGACGAAGCACGACGACACACAGGCACACACATAAACAAACGTATGGCATTTACGGCTTTTATTGTTGTCGGATGAAATTATGGCAGACATCTTATTTATCATCTCTTATCTCTGTTGATAAACTGGCCGATTCCATAAAATAATAAAAAAAAAACGGCCAAAAAATCTTGAAATTTATCACCTGGCGTGATCGTCTGCTAGGAATATTTCTTTGAAACATCTTAGGTTTTTCCTTTTTAAAAAAAAAATCAAATTGTGTGTTTGTGTATAAGTTTGTGTGTATATATATATATGTGTGTGTGTGTGTGTGTATGTGTCGGAGGGGGGGGGTAGGGTCAGGATGTATAGGATATGTACACATATCGTAATTTTTAGATTTGTTATTGGTATTATTTCCCCTCAGATACTGTGCTACCAAGTTAAAGACGGCGCTAGGGGTAGGGTCGGGTGTAGTGCGAGTGGTGGGAGGGGGCGGGGCGAAAGAGGGTGCAGGCGCGGGGAGGGGTAGACAGTAATCTGACCAGAGATAAAATGTAAACTGTCAGTCTCGTGAACAATGTTATGAAGTCTGCCATTTTGTTAAGGTAAAAAAAAAAAAAGAAACATAATGGAGTTTCTGCCTGATGGATGTTTATGGAGAAATTGATGGATGGGATGGATGAATGGATGAATGGATAGACAGATGAATGTATGGATACAATGATGGCTGGAAGGATGGAAGAATTTAGGGGTACACTTATGGCTGAATGGATGAATGATGAAGAAATGGGATGAATGAAAGTTTTAAATGGAAGGAAAGATTTAGGCTTTATTTGTGTAAATATTGATACATATATCGATACATGTGTAGATGTGTTTCTGGGTTAACGGATAATTTATAATTGAACTGATGTAACGGATATGATCAATTGATCATTTGATTTAAAAAAACAATTATTGGGCGAAGTGCAGTTTAAAAAAAAAATCTTTTTTCCAATTTGTCAAATGTATACAGTTTAATAGCTAAGAAAACAATACTTGTTAATTACTTCAATCAACGTATATATATATATATATATATATATATATATATATATGTATATATATTCTCATTGATATATAGCCTATATATAGTGCCACTGAGAGGGGGCAGGGGGGCAAATGCCCAGTGGCCCGGACTGAGCTGGCCAATCAACTTTTGAAAATATTATTATCACCACGGGAGGAGGGGGGCCCGTGACAGCCGTGCCCAGGGACCCGAAATTTCTGTCGGTGGGCCTATATATATATATATATATATATATATATATATATATATATATATACCGCTAATTAGATCAGGCAGATTTTTAACATATTTAAACATTGAAAAATGAGTACAGCTCACAATATTTTCTTCTTGATGATCCATTGTACCAAACACGACATCCGGTCAATGCCACCAAGTGACCACACAACACAATAAATAATCTCACTAGCTTTTGAAGTACAAAAAATAAAAAAGGTCTCACAGTCCAACAGACTTTCCAGATCAGTAAATTCACTTTTCAAAGAATTTTAAATTTATAACTTTGAATATTTTGAGCCAGATAGCCTTATCTTATCAATCATTTCTTAGAGATGTTATGAAATGAACCACGAAGCGTAACCAAATAGATTTCATTATTTGATTATTTTTAAATCTGAATGTTAATGAGGATGGTTCATTGTCTTTCTGTTTCTGCCCATCGATGGACGCAAGAGGAATTTGTCCTCTCCCTATAAAATTAAGTTGAGATTAAACTTTGTTTTCCCCCCTCTATGCAAAAAATGTAGATAGACAATCTGGCATAATTTGTTCTCTGCATTTTTATAGAAAGAATCTGGTACGTATGGCTTATTTTCCCAGCTAACTTTAGGTAACTAATTCTTTAACTACACCTCTCCAGGACCTGATGAAAGGGCCAGGGCCCGAACCTGGGGGCCCACATGACTCTTCACTGCATGACACTCCGCCCCAAAAACTAAGACTTCCGAAAAAAAAAGTTATGCAGCAATACACATATGCATAATTTGTACTGTAAAAAAAAAAGATTGTACACTGAATGAAGGCTTCACACTAGGTTTATCACGAACACAAAGCAAGGAAATTTGTATAAGTCTCTGTCTCTCTCTCTCCCCCTCCCTCCCCATTTCTACTTTGAGCTACCTAATTGTTCCCTCTTTAGGAGCGTAAGTGCCCCCACCCCTTCCCACCCACAGTCATTGATTTACAGTAAAACTTTTTTTTTTGTTTGGCAAAGTAAACTTAAAAAAAAAGAAGTATTTTAAACCCACCGAAACTGGTTCGCCATTCTGTTACAAGAGAATCATTCTCATGTCAGATGTAAAACGGCTGTAAAATTTTTTTTTAGTTCACATTTTTCATAAGAGAAGTTTTAGATTTCATCATTTTCTCAGCCGATTGGGAGATTCGCGGAGATTTTGGGGAGAAATCATAGCACTCCTTCTACATCATTTTCCAAATCTGCACGGGTTGTTTTTTTATGTCGTCTGATTCAAGACTGGGATAAGGGGACATCATTCTGTATAACTCTATATAATTATCCCCCCTTTCTATATCTTACCCCCCCCCTCCCATGAGCGCTGTCTTATATAGGTGGGTGACATGATATATTAACTGGATGCCCATGTTCCTGATACAGACCACGAAGTGTTATAGATATTTTATGTTGTGTTATCAAATTTGACGACGGGGGTCATATTTCAATGTAGGACATAATTCTTTTGTTAATTAACTGGTTAGGTTTCTTTTCTGTTCAGCTACAATCAGGCCCAACGACAGAAATTTCGGGCCTCTGGGCAGGGCTGTCACGGGCCTCCCGTGCTGATAATAATATTTTCAAAAGTTGATTGGCCAGCTCAGTCCGGGCCCCTAAAACTCGCCGGGCACCTGGGCATTTGCCCCCATGTCCCCCCCTACTCGGCGGGTCTGGCTACCATCAATGTTTCCCCCCTCACATAATATTTATCATACAGAAATCGCATCTCTATGTAAAACTTTCTCAAATATTGACTTTAAAAAAAGACCGCTATTTGAGTTATTTCCCCTTTTTAATAGTGTAACCCCTAAATATTGAAACACAACAGCAAAAACAACACAAATATGTCGACTTTAGTGGGTTAATGGAGACAGAGGGGGGCCCCAGTTGTCAGAGTTTTTCATGGGCTCGATATATCCTGTCTTTGGCCCGGATGTAGGTCAACCATTTGTCCATTGTCCATCTACTTCCGAAGTTGTTTATTTGAAAATGTTTTTTTTTTTTTAATCGCATGCACCTCATCTCTAAGGAAACACAACTCCAGTGTACTCATATAAAGATGGATTCTCTCCCCATGTCTTCTTTTTTTTTCTTTCCGAGTTGCGGCCCATGTGAACGAGCTAAGAATCCGAGCGAAGCAAACAACGGCCCTGATATAAAGACAGACGTCACTTACCTACCTGAACGGACCACGATGGGAGGCGGGGGTGGGGGTGAGGGAGTGCTGAGAATCCTTCAAAAGCTGTTTTGTTGTCTGTGCACTTTTGAAACACCCAGTGCGCATTAGCTTCCTCTTGAAATGTATTCATTCATTGTTTAAGTGTGTCAATATTGTACGAATTTTTACAAACATACTAAAAGCAGATCGACTTGATAGGGCGCCCTTTTGAAACAATTTTAGTTTGACAATGTATTATGTCAGTTCCTGCCATTTCTGTCGGGAAAGCAAGTTAATCAATTACTTCCCCTTTTCCTTCCCATCATCCCATCCCTCTACTAAATTACATTTTCATCCACATGACTTTCATTACAGCTATACATATTTGTTGGTTCATTCAGCGAAAATGTTTTAACTGGGATAACTCGCAAATATTGTTACCATTCTGTGTATTTCCATCTTCAATGCGAATATTTTTTTCGTAGTTTGTAAGTAGCTTTTGGTTCACTGGTCGACCGAGCGGTAGCCAAGCAACAATCAACAAAATGTGTGTCTGTGGGAGTAAACGAATGTCAACAAAAGAAGAATTCGTGATGACGTGATTATGAATGTATTACAGCCTTTCTCGGACTGTACAACGCTCATAATTATAGTAATGATGCTGTATATAAATGTTGGCTTGTTTGTCTGTCTGTGTCTGTCTGTGTAAAAGTTTCTGAGTGCCTGAGTGAAACTTTTTGTATGCTTGTTTGTGTCTATAAGTGTGTGTGTGTATGTGTGTATGCTTGTGTCTGTTTGTCAAAGTGCGTTTGTGTGAGAAAGATAGAGGCACAATAACTTATGTTTTGATTTACTAACATGATAAGCGATGCCGTCTTTGAATCGTAGACAGCCCCTGGGCAAATGTATCCTGTACGCCCCCTCCCCTCCTAGGCATAGTAGTCCCATGTATCAAGACACCCTGGTCAGTGTTGTCATTCTGGTCAATGTTGTCGCCCCTTTCCATATAGTAACAGGCTGTAATTAGTTCTATATCAACTCTTCGTACTATCAGTTACTGAGCAATGGCCATTTCTAAGAAACTCCAATAAAGAAAAATTTTGGTCAAGAGATTGTTACAATGTCAACAGATTGTTATATTGCCAAAATATTGTTTCATTGTCAAGAGATTGTTATATTGTCAAGAGATTGTTATAGTGTCAAGAAATTGTTATATTGTCAAGAGATTGTTATATTGTCAAGAAATTGTTATATTGTCAAGAGATTGTTATATTGTCAAGAAATTGTTATATTGTCAAGAGATAGTTATGTTGTCAAGAAATTGTTATATTGTCAAGAGATTGTTATATTGTCAAGAAATTGTTATATTGTCAAGAGATTGTTATATTGTCAAGAGATTGTTATATTGTCAAGAGATTGCTATATTGTCAAGAAATTGTTATATTGTCAAGAGATTGTTATATTGTCAAGAGATTGTTATATTGTCAAGAGATTGTTATATTGTCAAGAAATTGTTATATTGTCAAGAGATTGTTATATTGTCAAGAAATTGTTATATTGTCAAGAGATTGTTTCCTTTTTAGCACATTGGCAGCACATCTGTCTTAGGGATAACGAACAAACTAGACTTCGTGCGTCATCTAGATTAACAGATTATTTTTTTGTTAATTATTCAAAGTTTTTTTTTGTTTACTAATGTACATACACATTAAGTCTAGTGTATTGTTCTCATCCACATCTCTGACTCACACCAGCATGCAGTCAAATGACTTTCTTACAGATGTCAAGTGACATGACATCAAGTTTTCAACAATTCACACACAAAAAATGACATTAACTGGATTGGATTACACGCTTCAGGGGTTATGTGACGTAATTAACACAAAAACTGGTGAATCAACAAATAAACATGTTTATCACGTGATAAAAATCTCCAATGAATAAACAAGTCATTAGCCTGCAAGACTTTATTTTTTAGCCAAATCGTAATATGATAAAATCACTTTGTTTTGAATACATTTCAAATTGTATAAACATGTTCATACCATAGATGGTTCATACCATTATTTCATTAATACTATTATATCCTAAACATAAAATTACCAGATTCATTAACAACACTGGAAAAAATATATCTGTGTCTCATGATGTGATAGAAAAGATTAACAAAAAATGTTTGAAGCTATTAATGGAATCCAGCGGAAGTGACGATTTTCATACGTCAGTTAACAAAAAATGACATGAAATTATTATTTGAACGAATAAAAATGTTTTCATTTTGTATTTTACTCTACATGACAACACCTTTCATAGCACGAGATATTTTGATTTTATTTTGTGAAAACATGTGTTGAAATAAAAATAAAATAAAATATATTACTCAGATGAAATATTTTATTGTTCAGAAGACATGCAGATATTAGTTAATTAGTTAATTAATTGCCCTATGCAATCTGCTAATATGCATATGTCAGGATATTATGGTGGTGGTGGGGGGGAGCATGAGTGTGTAATTGGAGACTGAGTTGTGTTCTCTGTGGGTGTGTGTAGCTGGACAGTGGAACAACGGTCAGCTAGACGATGACCATTGTACGGCGAGGTCGTTCTTTGGCTCAGCTGTTAAGTAGACGCGGTTAGTTAATTATGGGAGTTCAGGGTTCATGAGATGATATTGTACTTGGATCTTGTTCGGAGAGACTTGATATATTCTTGTTGATTAAAGTTTCTTGTGTTTGAATTCAACAATTACGACTTGTGAAATTATTTGTGTTGGTGTGTATACTTTTTAATCTGGCCTTGACTGGCAGCATATCTTTTAGGACGACTCTGTGTGTATGATTGTAGTGCCCAGTTAGTGTCCAGCTCAGCTCACAGTTCTATATAGTTTATATAAACTTTTTGTAATCATGTCCATTACAAGGGTTCAAAAAATGTTAATATCTCCAGTGGTGATTAACAAACAGGTTCACAACATGTAATTAATTACGCAACACTTCTACAAAATTCTATGTAATGAAAAAAAAAAAACATCATCATGAGTGCAGAAAAACAAAATAATAACAGAGGATTTACCAAGTTTTTATCAACTAATTCCGAAACATTTTGTCCTTGACGAAGATTAAAACAGAAATATTTTTTTTTGATTACATTTAAGAGATTAAGTACGGTACGGCGACACTTGGAAGTGGGGAGACAGATTGAGATAAGTACGGTATGGTATTAGCCCTCTGACTCGGAGGCTATATGTTCCAGCGTTCGTGAAGGCTTGCCCTAGTTCAGTTGGTTTAATATCCCGACGGATCTGTCTCTGGTCCGGTCACGACATTAGAGAGGGGGGCGGGGCTGAATTGGTCAGTGAAAGTACAGTTTGGGACGTTGCTGTTTTGTTTTTGTTTTGCGCCATCTTTACTTCAGTTTATGTCCAACTTTGTAGTAAATGCGTCGGTAAGTTGGGTGTGTGACGTCATACAGACAGGGCCGTTTTAAGGTCATCTTAGGCCCTAGGCACTTTCAAAGTCGTAGGCCCTCCCCGACTTGATTTTAAATATTTCTCAAGATAAAGACGTATTTTCGGTCAACGATGGGACAAACACGACTATCCTCCGTGGCATTACATTTGATTGAAAAAATTTGATGAGGGAAATGACATTTGAGGACGTCATATGTGACTTTCCTAAGACAAAGAGCCGAGAAGGTAACATACTGTAATTTACAGATCTACAGCACTGCAACTTGACTTGCTCAGGTGCTCATCTCACACGGTTATATATGTAGTTACTTTAATACAAAACATTATAAAATTTTACTGGAATTCTGAACTTGTTTTCACTTTATGTTCTGGCTTTCGTAGGCCCTTGAAAAGTCCGTAGGCCCTAGGCACAGTGCCTACTGTGCCTAGTTGATAAAGCGGCCCTGCATACAGATACACAAAATAAAATGACTACCAAAAAAAAAGCCCTTGTAATGTTTGTATGTTCCCCCCAGTGGTGTACCGGGGGGGCGGTGGGTGCGGTCCACACCGGGCGGCACTTTTTATTACTTTTTAGGGGGGGGCGGCAAAAATGTATAGATTATATTGAAATACCTAAATGAGAGGGCGGAAAAATCGTCTTCCGCCCTGGGCGGCCGATACCCACGCTACGCCGCTGTGTTCCCCCAATCATATATTTGGCTGCACCATGCAGTGATTCCTGCTAAGCCCCCCCCCCCATTTAATTTGGTTCTCAATCGACGCTACGCCTACCCCAAGTCACGCAGCGACGTATGGAAGAAAGGTCGCATGTTTGCTGCGTGACTCATTGCCAAACCACGTGACCAAATATCGAATAACAGAGTTTAAGCACATTCCATTGTGAACATAAGTACATTTATACGTCAACTTCCGTGTAAGGGAGGAGGGGGGGGGTACTCGCGGACAAAACTCTCGGCACCCTTGGCGCATACAGGCACAGAAACTTGAGAACCGCTGCACTACTGCACCAGACTTGATATGAATCAGTACTGGAAGGTAACACCCCCCGCCCCTCCCCCCGCCCCTCCCCCAGTGGGGACCCAAGGCGAAGACCTTGTTTGGCAATCCAACATTTTATTTTTAATACAGATTATTTAATTATTGGCAAAAATATATAACAAGCAATTTAAGCCTGTTCCATACTGGACACAGGGCGTGTTAGCGCATTTTCGTGTATGTATCAGTACGTATGCTATATTTCAGTAAATATTTGTCAATTTAGGAAATGTTTATAAATTCAATTGTGTAATGCATATATCTGAAAAAAGATATTAAAAAGACGTTTCTTTATATTTAAAAAAAAAAAATTTTCTCTTAAATCTAACTACAAGTGGTTTGTGGTCACTGAAATAGGACTCATAATTAAAACATTCTAAATTGTAGTTATTTAATCGTCCGAAAACTCCGTCAATTGCTGTTTGATAAATTGTTGTTGTCAATCTTGGTGAAAGTAGTTGAATGTTGAAGTTTGTTTCGAAGAAATTTTCAATTTCTGCCCCGGGCTCTTTGAAATCTTGATTGAAGTCCCAACAAATGATGACTTTTGGTTGATTGAGCTGTGCTGCAAAGCTGTCATTGATTATGGGTTTTATAAAAAGTAAGGGAAGTAAGTCATGTTGAATAACTGTTACAAAAATAAATAATGATTTCGCCCCTTTGTTTAGCTTATAATCTATATATAATATATAAGCCCCTGAAGCCCGGCCCTGAGAGGTCCTATCGCGAAATGAACTTTTGATGTACATATGGCAGGCTAAGACCTACAAAATGATATATACATCATGGGTCTAGGACTTATGGTTGCTGAGATATAGGACGCTCTTTTATTAATATAGCTTATATAGTAAAAAACGGTACTTTATAAGCCCCCTTTTACGGACCTCAGAGGTCAGATCGCGAAATGGAGAAAAGTCATTTCTTGGCAGGCCAAGACCTACAAAATAATATATACATCATGGGTCTAGGACTTACGGTTGTTGAGATCTAGGGTGATGACGGACAGACAGACAGACAGACGGATAGACAAAACGGGGACAATAGAGCATTTTTTTTTCCGGAAATGCTCTAAAAAATATAGTGTTAAAATCAGGTCATCTGTAAAATAAAGCAATTGTTTAAATAAATAGCTTGCGTTTACTGTACAGTAAGTTCTTAATGGATAAAGAGCTCCCCTGACCTACAATAATATATAGGCCTTATATATATATCTAATAATATAATAGTGATTTGGGTTCTGCGTTAAATCGAAAGTGAAGAATTAATACAACAGTATTGCAGTTTAAAATATAATCATGAAAAAATCGGATCTGCCCGAAACCAAAAAATAACCTAGCCTACCGATCAAGCCTAAGGGGATGTATCTCTATGCAAAGGATTTTCAGGGTACAGCTAGTACAACAGAATGTATATCACAGCCCTAAAAAAATTACACCCGTGTGCAGATCAGTGCCGTAACGAGCTTAACTCGCGCCCGGGGCACAATACCTTTTTAATACATTTTAGCGCCCCCATTTCGAAAATCATATAATATTATATGTAAAATATAAATTTGGCGCCCCATTGTGAGTAGCGCCCGCAGATAAAGTTTAATTCATTCCTACACACGTAACTATCATCTCAATAATCACATGGGCACGACATGGATCCGACCGTCATACACGTGACTCTTCATTGGCCTAAGAATAAATAAAAATTTTAGAGTGGTTCTAAATTGGGTTATGTGTTCATTGGAATAGGGTAAAGAGGTGGGGGGGGGGGGTAAGGCGTAACATTTAGTGATTTTACGTTTTACCAATCATCTATGTTTGTGAGAAGGGACACACAAAAAAGTATAACCTGCTCAGCTAAGCAAATTTAGAAATCAAAAAAGAAAATATTTAAGCGACTTTTAAAATCTTCTCCCAGTCATTTTGTGAGTTCTCCCAGTTCAAAAGTTCATCAAAAGTTTAAAAACTAGGACGCATCATTTCCATCCTAAATTGCGTGAAACAAATATAACTTGGGAAAAAAAAGGGGTGGGGGGGGGGTTGGGCTGGAAGCACAGGTCTGTAAATGTTTGATCTCTTTGCTAGCTATAAATAGACTTTTCGTGATGTGGATTTAAATACTGAAAACAAACAACAGTTGCAACTGGATCAGCATTAATAAAGCAGCGTAAGAAGGTAATGGTAGAGCGCACTTCCATGACACTTGTGGGGCTCGGGTTCGAAATCATGCCCTTTTACATGCACATCTTTGTTCTCTGCCCCCCCCCCATATCAGCCCCGTATCGTGAGATCTCAACAGCAGAGGGGGGCCAGGCATTCTACTGCAGGGGCCCGGCCAATAGCGGGGGGGGGCAGGAAATAAATGTTACTAAGTAGTGCGAACAAGCAGAGGGGCCAGATAAAACGCAGCCCCCCCGCACGCTACGGGACTGCCCCATATATATCTTCTTAACAACCGATGATGTACCCTGATGACTGTAATTAAACAAAACAAAAACTCAACACGTTCAGTGAGATCTTTATACGTGTAACGTGAAAACAAATCGTAATATAATAATAACGAATTTGGGTTCTGCGTTAAATCGAAAGTAAAGGATTCATACAATAGTATTGCAAGTTTATATGATACAATCATGACAAAATCGGATCTGCCCGAAACCAAAAAAAAAATATTCTAGCCTACCGATCAAGCCTAAAGGGGATATAACTCTATGCAAAGGTTTTGTTGCAGGGTACAGCTAGTAAATAAATAAATGCGTTTCACAGTGATATGGACAACATAGTCTGATAGTTTTACAATGGCGACCTGCGGTGTCTGTATGGATAACACAGCTGGCAGAGCCGTTCATTAGTTTTTGTTGTTTTTTTTTTTTTTTGTTTGTTTTGTTGTTGTTTTTTTTTTATCATGTGCAAAATTACTTTGGGGGTCATGGGGAGTGGCGTATGGGGGATATACATCTGAAGGCACCCGACGACAGTATATTAGTGGGCAATAAGCAATAGACGACTTGCGAATTTTGGGACCACTATAAATCTTTGGCCATTGGTGCCCCAATGCCTCTTAAACTATGACTTATTTTTAGCCCAGGGCCCCTGACGAATGATCGAATTGCCTTTTTTTCTTGTTAGACTAGGGAGCGACCGATAATCGGATCGCTATCGGTATCGGACCGATATTGGCACTATCGGTTAATATCGGATCGGCCGATTGTTCTAGGGAGCGACCGATAGTCGAACCGATATTGGCATATGGGTTAACTGTCGGACCGGCCGTTTTTTGGCTGCCGATACATTGTTATTTTTTTTCACAACAGAGTTGCAGAAAAGAAAATCAGTAAATAACCCAATTCTATAACTAGATCAGACAAGATTTTAAAAAAAAGGAAAAAAAAACCCGTACACAGAAATTGTCACGTATACATCAGAGATACGACCTTGAAACAATAAGATTGGCATTTCTTAATTCTAATGTATGACCTTGAATGATACAATTAGTGAACATCTGTGCGTATTTTTTGTTGGGATGAGAAGTTGGGGGGGGGGGGGGGAACAAGACTTATGTGTGGGCGAAGCGTCACAAAATATGACAGGGAAGGGGTAAGCATGGGTTGACAACGTTATTAGCTGTATTAGCACGAGAGAAACACGTGTTTGGCAATTGGCATTGTTGTTGCTTAAGGGGCTGTCCATTAATTACGTCAACAAAAATAGGGGGGAGGGGGGGGTCAGAAAATTTTTGACAATTGTTGACAAGGGGGAGGGGAGGGAGGTCAAGAAAAGTTGACGTCAACAATGTTACTTTTTTAAATTAAATATAATTACTTAATAAATAGGAAAATTAAGCAGCGTTTGTAGTTCTGTGTTACACACTCGCTTAACATTCAGTATTTTAATTAAACTAACTATATTCCTACTAATTTTGCCACATAAACATTTTGGAAGCCACCTTTTTAGGGGAGGGGGGTAATCAAATGTTGACGTAATTTTATAGGGGGGGGTCTCGGAAAGTTTGACAAGTTGTTGACAAGGGGGGGGGGAGGTAAAAATCGCCAAAAATTTGTTGACATAAATAATGGACAGCCCCTAAAAATAAAATATCGGTATCGGTATCGGTAAAAATGCTGGGGGAAAATATCGGTATCGGACTATCGGTAAAAAGGCATATCGGTCGCTCCCTATGTTAGACTGTTAACCAAAAAATGTGTTGTATTAATTAACAACAGATTGAGCTTCAAATTTGTATTAATTTACGGCGAAATTAAATTGTCCACATGGGGAAGGAGGGGGGGGAGGCTAAGCAGCTGCCTTGTTCTGCCGTCTGTACGAATGACTCTGCGGCAGGTTTATGCTATAACAGGTTTATCGCCTAATATATGTCAACTGCTGTTAATAAACGCTTCGTTGGCCAGATAATTGTTGTCAGCTCAGCCAAATCAATGATATGTTTTTTCCCACACATTAAAAATCTGGCTAGTCAATTAGTGGTGTCGTAATGGAACGCGTTAAAAAACAACAAAAAAAAAACAGAATTACATAAAGCAGACGTCTATAGCAGATGTCTACTTCTGTCGGGTTTTTTTATAATCATTTTTATTTCACTCGACCTGTCTCTCCATTTGTAGAACAACGGAAGCCATATCGTACCGTTGTAGCGAATTATTTAAATCGGTGCCCCCCCAACGCCCCGGGCCGCAGACCGGTACCGGTTTATGGATAATTTTTATTTACTGTGGTGTAATATCTCTCGAGATTGTGCGACATTCCATGAACGAGAGGTTAACCGTGAGTTGAACGGTTGTAAATCAAAACTATGTAAATATATAAATTAACAACGTTCCACCCACCCACCCTCTCCTCCACGTGCCGCGGCTAGAAAATTATTGGTGGACCACTGACTGAAAAGACGGACGTGAACCTATATAGAGTGTACATTTAAATACGTTGAACGAGTTGGTGTGTGTGTGAAGTCCCTGTAAGGATGAGATGAAATCTCCTAGATCCTATAATCCACTAATGGGAGTGATTTTTTTTTATGGTGCTCTTCTTTCATCCCAACCTTAGCCGGATAGTGCAATGGCCATGGAGGCACCACGGGGGAAATAGCGGGGACCGAACCAGGTACCTTCAGGTCGACAGTCGAGTGCTTTACTACACGACCATCCGTCCCCTAACGTGTTGGTAGCAGTATACATATAGATACATTGAAAGTGTTGGTAGCACAGAGTTACGCCCCATTAAGAGTCGGTCAGATCGAAGTAACGGATTATTGGAAATAATGGGAAGATAAACTACCTCGAGATAAATATATGTGTGTTTTAAAATCAGTCAACAAATAAGTAAATAATTGTTATTTATGTACGCCAGTGGATTTCAAAGTGTGTATGAAGATGAAATGTAGGTGTGTCAAGACGACATAAAATATTTTTAAAAAATGTCTTTATACAATTATAACTCTCCCTTACCAAAATGGCACAAATAATAATTATAGATTTTTGTAGATGCGGGTAGCGAAAGATCGAGAAAATTTTTTTTCGTAGTAGGCCGCAAAGCGTAATAGTTTGAGAACTTCCAATACAGACTTTTTTTCAGGGCAGTTTTTTCTCCTTTTTTTTTTTGTTGATAGTCCTAATTATCTACAATGTCCATCTACAATGTCCATCTGCAATGTCCATCTACAATGTCCATCTACAATGTCCATCTACAATGGTCATCTACAATGTCCATCTATAGTGTCCATCTACAATGTCCATCTACAATGTCCGTCTAAAGTGTCCATCTACAATGTCCATCTACAGTGCCCATCTACAATGTCCATCTACAATGTCCATCTACAATGTCCATCTATAGTGTCCATCTACAATGTCCATCTAAAGTGTCCATCTACAATGTCCATCTACAGTGTCCATCTACAATGTCCATCTACAATGTCCATCTACAATGTCCATCTACAGTGTCCATCTACAATGTCCATCTACAATGTCCATTTATGATGTCCATTTATGATTTACAATATGAATCAGGACAACTTGTAAGATCCACAAAATAGAGGATTACCCATCAGGCCTGGTGATCTGAAGCAGTAATGTAAAAATTATTCGGCCTCCATGATTCATATGCATTATTCAAACGGAAACGGGTATAAAGCTTTATAAGTGTGTGTATATATGTTTGACTGATTGTTTATCTTTTCAGTCAAATTTGATGAATGATTCAATAAAAATTGCATGTTATTTCCTATTACTATAATTGAGGTTTAGACGTTCAAACAATGTAATAAAAAATGAAAACAAACAAGCACCTACTTTAAAGTGAACGTCATTTGCAACTCTACATCTATTGGTCGCCGCCCCGTCGAGTACTAAGGATTAAGAATTTTTTTTTTAAATATACACATAATAAAAGTCAAATGAAGAAAAAAAAAATACTTGAGTCTTTGTAATTGTTCGAATTCTCTTCTATTTTTTTTTTTTTCTGATCTATTTTTTTATATTTATTGATACTCCTTATCTCCCTTCGCTTGATTTCTCTCCCTCCGCCATTTTATGACCGTTAGTTCTGTTTATTTTACATTTCGCTGATTCTGTCTGCCAATCTTTCATTCATTTTCATTAGATGTTCTTCTTTAGCCCTCGCTTATTTCTGTTGTGTCCGTACAGCATTAATAAACAAATGGAAAATTACACGTGATGAAGAGAGACAGACAGAGAGTGAGTGAGAGAGATACAGACAGACAGACAGACAGACATACAGAGACAAAGGGTGAGACAGACAGACAGAGAGTGAGTGAGAGAGACATGGTGAGACAGACAGACAGTGAGAGAGAGAGAGGGGGGACAGAGGCAGAGAGACAGTGAGTGAGTGAGTGGGTGAGTGAGTGTGAGAGAGAGAGGACAGACAGACAGACAGACAGTGAGTGAGTGAGTGAGTGAGTGAGTGAGTGAGTGAGTGAGTGAGAGAGTGAGTGAGAGAGAGAGAGACAAATAGCCAGAGAGAGAGTAAGTGAGAGAGAGAAGGAGAATGAGAGAGTGAGTGAGTGAGAGTCAAACAGACAGAGAGACAGTGAGTGAGTGAGTTTTGAGAGTTTGTGTGTGTGTTTGTTTGTGTGTGAGAGAGAAAGAGAAAGAGAGAGAATACAACATTAAAAAATACAGTTTGTAAAATAATGATTAAACTCTTTCGGAGAGAGTCTTTGGTTGATAAAATGGGTCAAGCAGGTCTTAAACGTCAACCTCCCGCCCTTCCAGCCCCCCCCCCAACGCCCCTCCCCCACCGGCCCAGTAGATAGACGGAATGTTACTACACAGACAATATGAAGCTGTCCTCACACATATCACTCACTCCAATCCCTCAGAGATAATTGGTTGCCGGTGTACGTCTGTTTCAATGCTGTTTGTCTGCTGTTGCTGTTTGTCTGTGAGGGCTGCGTCTCTGCAGCAGGCCAGCTGAGGAGCAGCTGGAGAGATGTAATTAGTCTCTAACTTTTTTATCTTTTTTTTTATTTATTTTTCGAAAAAAAAAATTGCTTTTTTTTTTTTGTGAAAATATTTTTGAATTTGAGGGAACAAAAAATTGGTAAGAAAAAAGAAATGAAAAAAATAAAACAAATAATATTTGTGGATGGAAATCTAATAAAATAAAAGCCATTTGGGTTCTGCGTCAAATCGAAAGTATAGAATTAATACAGGTACAACAGTATTCCATTTTAAAATACAATCATGAAAAAATCGGATCTGTCCGAAACCAAAAATTACCTAGCATACCGATCAAGCCTAAGAGGATATAACTCTATGCAAAGATTTTGCATGGTACAGCTAGTAATTGAATAATAATTATTAAACAAGTTAAATATCTTACGCGAATAATGGACAGTCATGTATATATAATACAGAGCAAATAAAATTAGAAACTGTGGTAGCGCACTGTGACTTTACATTATAATACGATATTGCGGATTTTTTTGTTTGTTATTGCATATAATTTTATCAATATTTTCAACTAATATTATAAAATTATAAATAGATAAACATTAAAAACGACAGATAGATAGATAGATAGATAGATAGATAGATAGATAGATAGATAGATAGATAGATAGATAGATAGATAGATAGATAGATAGATAGATAGATAGATAGATAGATAGATAGATAGATAGATAGATAGATAGATAGATAGATAGATAGATAGATAGATAGATAGATAGATAGATAGATAGATAGATAGATAGATAGATAGATAGATAGATAGATAGATTGAAAGACACACACTCTGCACTGGTTGACTTGATGTGACATCACAATAAGGGGACAGCACTACAAAAAAAAACAATCAAATATGTCATCAACAGGAAATTATCCTTCTGTTGTATTTCCAAGAAGTGTTCAGTTTTCTCACAATAATTATTGCATTTCGGCAATCTCTTAATATTGTATGATTTATTTTCTTTTTACCGTTATCTTTTCTAAAAAAAATTTTGCCCAATGATTTATAAAAAGAAATAAAACACATTTTGCTTTTATTTTATCGATTACTTTTTTTTTAAACCTTCAAACGGCAACATTGTTAGCTCTGAAGTAAACCAATGTAAGTACATGACGCAGAGGCGGTATCGAGTATCGGATGTTATAGAAAAGGTTGGGTGGATTCTAATAATCGGCTTCACAGTGGGATTGTTTTATCTGATTTCCAATTTTCCATCCGGTTCGTTGAACTTCCAATCTTAAATATTTAAATATCCTATAACGAATCTTGGCTCTTTTTATTGGAACTGATATTGAAATCAGAATCTGTTGTTTATTGCTGCGAAAAATCGATACTTGTACCAGATTCGGTACAAGTTTTGGAATCGTCCCATGACTGATGTATAGAGTGTGAGAGCAACTTTTGAATAGATGGATAGAATGATAGATATACTCATTGATAGTTAGACTGATATATAAACGGATCGATATGATAGATTGAATCATTTGAATGGTAGACTGATAGATTGATTTTTATATAGACTGATACATAGACTGATAAACTGATTGATTGATTGATTGATAAATAGACTGATAGATTGATAGGCAGACTGATATATAGACATAGATTGATAGATAGGTATATATGAGGGACGGGTGGCTGGTGGTGTAGATCAATACGAGAGACCAGGGACCGATCCTCGGGAAGAACCAATAGAATTTTCCCAGGTCATGGTGAAAATGTTACTTAATAGTAAAATGTCCCTCAAGTTCACCTAGCATTTAAATGGGTACCTGACTTAAGTTGGGGAAGTAAAGGTGGCTGGGCTTTGTGCTAACAACACAATCCCTACATATGCCGAGGTTACAGAAACAGATGACTTCGAAACTTCATCTGCCCCGATGGCCCAATAATTCTGAGGGAAATTTACTTATATATATATAAATATAAATAAATGGCGTCCGACGTAACCGTAGCCACTGCGTTTTTATATTGCATATATATATATATATATATATATATATATATATATAAGAGAGAGAGAGAGAGGGGGGGGGGGGAGGGAGGGAGGGATAGAGTGAGATGATATATATATATATATATATATATATATATATATATATATATATATATATATATATTCTAATAACTAGGCGTTATAGAGCAGGTTCTGGAACGTGAGAGAAAACTTTCAGCTTTCAGGTTATTGTTGAATTATTTACACGGTTGGACAAAACATACTGAATTTGAATAGACTTTGTCACAACGAGAATGCACGTGACATCGTGACGTATAACACTGGACATTTTGGATGACCGTAAAAATTAAGAAAATGAAAGACTTTAATAAAAAAGTAGTCTTGAAACTGTTATTGGTCACGGGGCTAACCGTTATTTAGGTGTCTTTTCAATTTAAAACGAATGAAATATAATTTGTCAAGTAGCACTGGGCCCATGGGCGTATTCATGGTGGGGGGCAAGGGGGGGCCCCTACATTTTGAAAAAATGTCATATAAGAGGGGGGCAATTGCTCCCCCCCCTTACATTTAAAAAAAATGTCATAAAGTTGTTATTTGCCCCCCCCCCTGGAAAATTTTTGCCCCCCCCCCTGGAAAAACTCCTAGCGACTCCCATGACTGGGCCCTATATTCGTGCAGCCCTCAGAACAAAAAAAAAACTCTTCCAGGCCTTGTCAATAGTCATTAACTCATGCTTCGGATGTTCCCAGATTGCTTGTCAATAACTATTCCTTCAAGTCCGTCAGCTTGACTGACGTTTGGAAAATAAGAACATAAAGACTTTCACGCGACCTTCAAGAAAGTGAAATAAAAACCAAAAAAAAAAGCCCATATAGAAAGTTGAAACCGAAAATTTGGATCAATGAACTGAAAACAAATCAAAAGCAAAACGATCAAGGTTACAAGATGGCCGCTAATCCCTCCCCATGCTTTCGGTGTGGCTTTACTGCGGACGTTAACCCTGTTAGGGAGTGAAGTTAGGGCAGAGTTACGTCCCATTTATTTGGGTTATCTCCCATCAGTCACGAACGAGATCGTATCTTGTAATGACCGGGTCAGCAACGAAATAAAAAAAAAATATATATACTCGGGATTAAAGTAGATTTCTCTTCCCCTGAATCGTTCATAACAGTTTATAGTGGGGGGGGGGGGTGTGGATTGGGGAGTTGGGACTAAAGCGCCATTTTAACACGCTCGGCAAATCAACCTGGCCAATGGAGGAAATAAAGAAAATTTGTGGCCAAACGAAAATTGTTTGACAAGGCAGTTTGGCCACACACACACACACACAAAAGGAGAAAAGAAATTCACGGTTTCAATACAATAAATAGGCCTATATGATACCGTCTGTTATAATAGAATGTTTCGATAACGATAACGATAAAATTGTGATAGATGAAGTAAGATAACCAGCTAGGTTGTCAGGACAGGTTATTGAACCAGACGACAGGTTTGGCCGACTGATTTGAAGCCTCCATCAAGAGTCAGGAAAAAAAAATCACGGGCAGGTAGATTTACATGAAATCTTTGGTAAACGGATAAAAGATGGACACGATGGGAAATAGGGGGGAGGGGGGGTGCCAGACATCACAGGTAGATGGAAAGATTAGATATATAAATAGAACAAAAAAAAACAGACTAACAAATGTCGAAACTCGTTGATTGGACAGACATATTTTCTTGTTGAAGTTGTTTAAACTTTCATTATCGGTGATATTCATGTGGCTAAAGAAAACAATACCTTTAACAGACAGTACATTCCTGTAATGCTCAAAGAGTGAGGTGTACTACTCTACCAGTGATTCTCAAGGTCTGTTGCGTGTAACAATGAGAATTCCGCGTGGTCCTTGACTCCGCAGTGTTGTTCACAGAAGTAAACAAATAGAAACACTACCACTCAACTTCATAAAGTTGTTCGCAGAAGTAAACAAATAGAACACCACCACTCAACTTCATAAAGTTGTTCACAGAAGTAAACAAATAGAACATTACCACTCAACTTCATAAAGTTGTAAAATACTTGTCTTGTGGGGGAGGGGGGAGGAGGAGGGAGGGGCTTGGGCAAATCAGAGATCTAGTCCCCCTCCCCCACCCCTCAACTAAGACCGCCGCGATGGGGCTGGGGAGAACCTTTCACTTTACAGATGGTCCGAGTCTTGTACAGCACACGGCAATTCTGAAATGTATCTTTACTTATTTATTTTGATCCGAAGAAGATGGACCTCTTTTAAAATGAGAAGATGACAGGTGGGCTCAAGTTGTCAAAGACTGGACTTTGCGTACATTTTTCAGGCTACGGCTTTACCCACCCACACCCCACACCCCCCCCCCTTTCCGGCCACGAAAAACTCTTGCAAAAATGAATTATGAATGGTAGTAGGATAGCATTGCCGCCTTGTGCTCACATATCGCCGGACCTAATGCCCCTGCCGGCCCCTTCATTAACACGGCCTTGAGTAGATCAAAGGGGGGGCCCTGTTCAATAAATATTTTAAAAAAAAATGTTGTCCAAGCGTGACACGGGCTGAGAATTTCAGCACTAGAAACCAATAATGATTTTTTTTTTTTGTAAAATAAAATTGTTATAAAATATCTATAGACAACGATATTTTTTTTTTAAATTGGCCAAACGCGGTGGGTAACTCTGCGTATTATGAAATGGTGGAACAATCAACAGTTGTTCAACCGAAAGTCAAGTTATATGTTTTAAAGGCTTAAACTGAAAATAACACGAGAAATAGATCTCAATCCAAACCGACATAAAAATACGTCATAAAACAAACATAGCATCAGGGCAATTTTATTTGGGTTTTTTTACTCACATATTTCTGGGGATTTTTTTTTTCTTTGAACTCAATAATAAAACTAAAATAAGGGGCTTAAAAGATTTATTTTATTGCTAAACTAAAGCGAAATTTCGTTTGTGGATTTTATTGATTTCTACCCCCTCTTGTTTATGTTGTTTGTTTTGATGGGGTTTTTTTTGACAGCGGGATCGGCTGAAGTTGTTTTAGAGTTTTTGTTGTTGATATTAGAATCATTAAACCTTACAAGTTTGTTTGTTTTTTTTGACGTTTTATCATTTGGGAAGTTAAAATTAATGAAAACAAAACTTTACAGTTGTTTCCTTGTGTGACTTGTGACTGCTGGCTCTCTTGCAACATTTCACGTGACTGCTGGCTCTCTTGCAAGATAGAGACAGAGAGACAGACAGACAGATGGACAGATAGATAGATAGATAGATAGATAGATAGATAGATAGATAGATAGATAGATAGATAGATAGATAGATACAGACAGACAGGCAGGCAGGCAGGGAGACAGACAGACAGACAGACAGTCAGTCAGTCAGGCAGGCAGGCAGGCAGATAGATAGATAGATAGATAGATAGATAGATAGATAGATAGATAGATAGATAGATAGATAGATAGATAGATACAGAAGACAGTTAAACAGATAGATAGATAGATAGATAGATAGATAGATAGATAGATAGATAGATAGATAGATAGATAGATAGATAGATAGATAGATAGATAGATAGATAGATAGATAGATAGATAGATAGATAGATAGATAGATAGATAGATAGATAGATAGATAGATAGATAGATAGATAGATAGATAGATAGATAGATAGATAGATAGATAGATAGATAGATAGATAGATAGATAGATAGATAGATAGATAGATAGATAGATAGATAGATAGATAGATAGATAGATAGATAGATAGATAGATAGATAGATAGATAGATAGATAGACAGATAAACTACGCCGGTTTTCCCCACTGCTAATAAAAAATAATTTAATTCAATTTTATTACAAAGAAATCAGTGGATAACTTCCTACTGTGTTTAATTGATATTATTACCATTTTCTTTGAAATATCTTATTTTAAACACTTATTTCTTAATGTGTACCATAGGTCATAGACCCTCCCACCCCCATCACCACCACCACCACCACCACCCTTTACCCTCGGGTTCATTGTTTGAGGGTTTCCTTCTTACTGAAAAACTTTCCAAATTTAATTAGTCCGCCACCAAAACGTACTACTTTTTTTTTTTAAACAGAGGAATCCGGTAAGAAGACGAAGCCTTGATTTCATTGGATGAACTTTTAACACTAACTTAGTTAAAGAAGTATGTGGAGCATTGTTTTTTAAGGTTTGTCCGGTGCCCGAGCCACGAGGACCTGTTAAATGCGGTTCTAAAAGGAAGTTGGAAGAAGGGTGTTGGGGTGCAAAGGAGGAGGGGAACCTGATAACCACCTCCACATCCCTTCTACTCACCCCCTCCCCCACCCCCACCCCCCGCCCAATAGACGATGTCAGATAGATGAGAAGCTTCGAATAGATCGGGTTAGTCGAGATTTCGTCATGTCTCAACAACGGGGAAAACCCAGTCTGTGTTTTTTTTAACCTTTTTAAAAGTAAAATGTTTAGTATTTTTTCAATGATGTGTGAAAAACCAATTCAGCCACAAAATCAGAAAGTTCACAAAATGATGTCACAATATTAAGTCAAGTTATAAAATCAATTACGTCAGAATATAAAGTCACAAAATTAATGAAAACCACACAAAAAAAAAATCACAAGTACAGATGTTTTATCACGTGGTATTGCACTCAATTTTTTTTTTTTTTTGCATTTTAATATTGCAATACAAATGTATACACATGACTGAAGACAGACATCACTGATTTATTCAATGTTGTATACTATAGTATATTTTGGCTTTCCAATTTCCATATCTTTTAAAAAAAAAGAATCAAATATTTAAATTGGTCAAGGGAGATAATAATACAAAACAAGTTATGAACGAAATACGAATAGTGGAAATTTAATTTAGCCGACTGGGGGGGGGGTGGTGTGGGGGGGGGTGTTTAATAATTCTTTCTTCCCCGATTAAAATATGGTAGGGTTAAAGAAAATAATCTCAACACAGAAATGCATGTACGTGAACGTGTCTAGTTCGTGACCAATAGCTGATTTGAAAAAAAAGGTCTTAAAATTGTAATTAACTCTTAATCGAGAAAATATATAATTAAATTTAAGTTTTTTTGAAAGAAAAAAGAAATTTTACATATTAATTTTTATTTTTACTAGCTGTACCCTGCAAAAACATTTGCATAGAGTTACATCCCCCTAGGCATGATCGGTAGGTTAGGTTATTTTTTGTTTCGGGCAGATCCGATTCTTTCATGATTGTATTTTAAACTGGAATACTGTTGTATTAATTCTTTACTTTCGATTTAACGCAGAACCCACATCGCTTATATATATACTGGCGGCTTGTGAAAATGGAACAAGTTTTTTAAGAGGGTCGCGTATCGCAGAATTTTAGAAAAAAAACAAACAAACACTGGTGCGATTTGGCGTCTAAAACAAAGAGAGTGCATATATCGAAGTTCGTGTATTAGAAGATTTAAATAGGAGCATTGATATGTGAGTGAAGTCCCCTTGAGATGAAGTCTCTTAGATCCTATAAAGCACTCTATGTGACGGTTTTTATGGTGCCCTCTTTCATCCCTCACCATAGCCGATAGTGCAATGGCCATGAAGGTACCATTAGAGATAAAGCAGGTACTTATAGCCGATAGTGCAATTACCATGGAGGTACCACGGGAGATAAAGCAGGTACTTAAGCCATGACCTGAAATATCCATTGGTCCTCACCGGAGATCGAACAATCGAACCTCAGATCGACAGTCGAGCTCTTTACCACACGACCAACCGTCCCACAGATTTAATTATCGATACAGAAGTATTTATTTAGGAGTAGATAGATTAAAGCATGCAAAGAGGAGCCGTTAAACGTAAATAGTATGTGGAAAATTTTTGGCTGATGCAGATGATAACAAGTCAGAAAAAATTTATCGGAGAAGATACTTTTCAGAAAGTTTTCAGAAAGCCTCATTTCAACATAAAATGTCTGTATTAGAAATGGACGAACGACGACGACATGAGAATAGTACGGTCTGATTGGCTGTTTGAATGTGATTTCAAATACATTAAAAAAAATTTTTTTTAGCTCCTTTTAACAAAGACTCCATTATTTGCTCTTGGCCCGTCCTTGGAAGCTCTCCCCCCCCTCCCCGGATCGATCTTTGTCAGTTTCTCTCCACCACACCCCTTCCCGCCCACACACACACATACACACACAAATACACGTACGGGTCTATAAAACGTGTAAGCCTGCCTGTAAAGCATTTTGCCTCATCCGCTCTTGGTCCGACCCGTTGGTCAATCATAAGAACCCAACGTAGCCCGCGGTTGAAAATGTTCGCCAACCCTTGTTCCCAGCCTACATTACTATATACTTTGTATGTTTGCGATGATGCGTGTGTTATTATAAAAAGCCAACATAATTGTTATGTCTCTCTAAGTGATTCCTAAATACCCTTGAGATTGAATGGAGAAGGGTGGGGGGGGGGAGGAGGTGAAGGGGGGCGGGAATGCAGATGGTGGAGGGGTGCACACATACATCTGTTGCTATAGAAAAGAAGATGGACTTTTTAACCTGGGAAATGTTTAGGACCAGAACAAAAGGCAAGAAATGATAGAATGTCGCCAGGAATAGCCCGGACGTAACTTCATATAAGCCGAGAATAGCGTTCGTTGAAAGGACAGATATCGATTTATGAAGACAAGGCCGGCTGTGTGTGTGGGGGGGGGGTAGGAAATAATGGAGGTGTTGACGGGGGGAGGAGGGAGGGCGGTTAGTTGTGTGAGGTATGTGTAACATCGTCGTGTAGCCAGAAATCAGGTGTGGCGGTTTGTTCTGACAGTTTTTTTTTTGGGTTGTCAGCTTCAGGGTCGAATCCACTGACAAACGTTCCGGCCTACTTTAAGCCCAACATTTCGAAGCAATGTCTAAGTTAAAAATAAAATACATTTCGTAGGTGTTTCGGCCCCTTGACAAGTGTTCGGATTGTTTCCCCTGCCCAATCTTAGAGGGAAATAAATCTCTTAACATATTAATACATATCTCGACCATGTGAACACTGAGGGATGGTTTTAACAATACCCCCTCCACCCCCTCACCATAGCCGAGTCTTCAATTGATTGTGTGTGTGTGTGTGTGTGTGTGTGTGTGTGTGAAGTCCATGTCAGGATGAGATGAAATCCCTTACATCCTATAAACCACTAATGAAATGGCTTTTGCAGTGCCCCTTCTTTCATCCCCCACCATAGTCTATAGTGCAAATGCCATGGAGGCACTACGGGAGACATAACGTGGGGGGGGGGGAACTTAAGCCATGACCTGAAATATTCCATTGGTCGTGAGCGGAGATCGAACCAGGGAGTCTCAGACGAGCGTTTTATTACAAGACCATCCGTACAATGCCTCATACAGTACAGCGGGCACTGATCCGTCTCGCTAGAGAGAGAGATATAGACAGGGTCTTTCTTATGGACAAGTCAAACTAGGTAGCCGTAAATTCCATCTCCACCTATGGAAAAGGGGGGAGGGGCTTTTTTTTTTTAGGGTTTTTGATTCGCCTTTACCTTAAATTGACTTACGGTTAATGTGGTCATAGTGATGGGGGGAGGGGAGTGGCCGTGGGGGGGGGGCTGGGGCGGCATATTGCAAAAGATTATTTGAGGGCCGAAATATTTGCAAGCGGCAGCCTCGATAGTATTTTTTTTGCTGATGGGTTCTAAAATGTATATTTGCCTAGCACCCCTACACCCTCCCAAAGGTAGCTTTGCTAATGGGGGGCCTTCAACAAATGGTTGTGTTTATTTAAGAGAATTTGGAGCCGCACGCATGGTTTTGGAACGACAAACGGGGAGTGTCTTAAGTAAGTTTCTGTCTGATTCTGTAGATGTTCAAATTTTGATCCCCACTTATAGCTTCGACAAAACAATATGTTCAGGTCGAGGTGTTCTGCTTTGTGGGCGGGAGAGGGATGGCGGCCCGGGGTGGGGGGGAGAGGCATATACTAAGACAAAGCTGACCAAAAGTGCCACTTCGTTATGCTTAGCTCGGCTTCCATCAAGTTCATTCCATTACTAACTCATAGGAAACAGTGGACTATGACAATGGCCGCAACAAACCGCATTCGGCTCTTCCTTGACTTAAGCCAGGACTAAAAAGGTCTCTGCGGTGCCCTCAGTGATAATAATAGTTAGTTTGTAGTACGGACACTCTTTACAACACTACACTATCATTGGTGTGTAAAGATGAGATGAAATCTCTTGGATCCTATAAACCACTAATGGGACGGTTTTATGGTGCCCTTCTTTCAACCCCACCATGGCCGATAGTGTAATGGCCATGGAGGCACCACGGGAGATAAATCGGGAACTTGAGCCAATACCTGAAAAATTTCCTTGGTCCTCACCGGAGATCGAACCCTGTCCCTTCAGGTCGACAGTCGAGCGTTTTACCGCACGACCATCCATCATATATATATATATATATATATATATATATATATATATATATTATATATATATATATATATATATATATATATATATATATATATATATATATATATATATATATATATAGCATTATATACTCATTAAATATTAAGAGTCGTAGCTAGCTTTTGTGGCTCTTCCCAGTCTGAAAAGTGCAAAGTCTTTAAGATGTGCTCTTTCGGCGCCCCTTCCTAGTTTGGCGCCCTGTTCGGTGGCACAGCTCGCAATAGCATCCTCCCCCCCCCCCCACGCTTCTGATTATATCATCAGTGCTGGGTGGTCATGAATGAGGCCAATGAAAGCCGCATGGCAGAATCTCTAAATAGTATAACGCATCAAAAATAGCTACAACATGGTCGCTTTTATTTTCTTTAAGCAAGATCTTGGGAAAGAAATAAAATGAAATTTTAAATAAATACATAAATGATTCCATGGGTAACGTACGGTGAATGTAAGAGCCGCATTCAGACAACATTCCATCCATCTATCAACACGTCTGGTAAAAAAACAGAAAGGCAGACATGCGAATGCGATAGATAGAGAAATAGACAGACAAAGAAATAAACAGACCATCGGACGGACAGATAGAGCAATAACAAACAAGACACCGACATGTTCTAAGTTTAATATGGTCTTATTTCTTCGCGAAGAACCGAAATGACAGATGTACTTGATATCTCTTCCCAGACTAATTTCTTTATTGGTATCGACTTATGGCCACACCATCATCTAAGACCCACCCCTCCCCCAACAGCCCTTCCCCCCCCCCCAATCGGCGGTGCCAGCATTAACGAGACGTAAATAAAAACACACTTACGCTCACACACACTGACTCACACTCTCTCTCTCTCACACTCACACACACTGACTCACACTCTCTCTCTCTCTCACACTCACACTGACTCACACACACTCTCTCTCTCTCTCACTCACACACACTGACTCACACATTCTCTCTCTCTCACACACTCACACAGACTCACAACTCTCTCTCTCTCTCTCACTCACACACTGACTCACACACACTCTCTCTCTCACACACACACTGACTCACACTCTCTCTCTCACACACTCACACAGACTCACAACTCTCTCTCTCTCACACTCACACACTGACTCACACGCACTCTCTCTTACACTCACACATACTGACTCACACTCTCTCTCTCACACACTCACACAGACTCACAACTCTCTCTCTCTCTCACACTCACACACTGACTCACACACACTCTCTCTCACACTCACACACACTGACTCACACTCTCTCTCTCTCTCTCACTCAAACACACTGACTCACACACACACTCTCTCTCACACTCACACACACTCAGAGCCGGCCTTAGATATTTGGCGGCCCTAGGCAAAAGTAACATGGCGGCCCTCTACATATTAATTTTATATAGTAATCATGAACAGCAGTTGGACTAGATAGTGACACTAGTAAACGATTTTTTAATTAATAATAATTAATTAATAGACGGAAGAATATTGTGTTCAGAATTATGAAATTTAATAGTTATGTTTATTTACAGGACAATTTTTCTACACTTTATGCTTGCAAATTCGTCAATTAAACTTGCATAATCCAACGATGATGCCATATCATTCTCAATGGAAATCAGGGCAATGTCTACCAGCCTATCTTACGTCATTGTGGAGCGCAAATAAGTTTTAATTAACTATAATTTTGAAAAACTGCGTCCTGCTGATGCAACAGTAACAGGTATTGTTAACAAAATGCGTAAAGCGTTTGTAACATTTGGAAAGACCTCATTTAATCGGTGTGCATTAAAATACTTTAACACGTCAAGTGGAGATGTACCTTTAGGTATGACAAAAGTTAACGTTTTTAGTTCAGTAAATAAATTGAGTTCCTCGATGTCACTATCGATTTCCGTGATTGGCAAATGCGCAGAGGCAGAATTGCTAACATCAGAGAATACTTCATGTAAGTTTTTGCATTGTTTTTTTTTAGCATTGCGTCGTCAAGATTTTTCAAGTCTGAAATTTTAAAGAGGAATCCAAAATTATTATTAAATTGTGTTAAATGTTCAAATCGTTCATTAAAAGACATTATAGCTTGATCCATCAACACGTTGAAGAAACCTATCCGATAGTTTTCTCTGGGATCTTGCACTGATTAATCTTCAGCAGATTCATATAAAAACTGTTTTTTTAACTCTTTTTCGTCTCAAAGAAGTAACAATTGCTGAAAAACCTAATTCGTCATCACTCATTTCCAGCTCTTTTTCAAATGACTTTGCTGCAATTTCCGATGCCTGAAAGCCATTTTCTTTAAACGAAATAAGAAACTCACGCAACTTTTGTAGTAGCTCAAAATTTAAATCCAATTCTATGTTATCACGCTGCATCGTCTTACTTAGCAAATTAATTTTATTTAGCATTTCATACCAAACTGACAATGTTACAAGGAACGTGAAGTTTTTTAATTCTTTTGCTAGAGAATTAGCTTCTGTTCTGCATTTTGATCATTAGCTTTTCTGACCTCAACCAATGCGTCATATATATCACCAATTTGATAGCGAATGGCTTTTACACTGCTCACTTTACAATCCCATCTAGTGTCGGACAATGGCTTTCACTGTAAGATTTTTCACATGTTTTTTAATGATTTGCCATCTTTGAACTGATGCAGAAAATAAAACATAAATTTGCTGATCAATACCAAAAAATATTTAGCAACTACAGAGGATTTTAGCCACTGGCGGCGGGAGCAGTAGGGCAGCGCCCCCCTAAAACTTTTAAGGGGTGGCGGCGCCCCCCCCCCTTGAATTTCCAGTCTGCCCCCCCCCCCCTAAAATTTTAACTTTGTTTAACTTTTTTAACTTTGTAATTCATTTTAGTTTATATGTATCATTTTCATTTTCATGATTTATTTGATTTATTTCTTAAAGTTAATATTTGAAAGAAATTATACTTAATTTACATTTTACAGTAATCACATTATTGAGAGTTGTTGTGGCACATTTCAAAACTAGTGGCTGTATCCGGCTTTGCCCGGGTTAAAATAAGGTTTTCTGTTTATTTAAGAAGCGTAATTTGACGTTTAATTAAGATTTAAAATAAGACGCGTAAAAAAGGATTTATTTGCATGCAATAAAAGGGTACATTTATCTTAAAGCAATGTGATACACAACATTTTTGCAGTTCCTCTCTCCCCTCCCTCTCTCTCTCTCTCTCTCTCTCTTCCTCCTTCCCTCCCTCCCTCTTTCCTCCCTCCCTCCTCTCTCTTTCCATCCCCTCCTCCCCTCTCCCCTCCCTCCCTCTTTTCCCTCCCTCCCTCTCTCTCTTTTAGGCATGACTGTAGCAAAAGATAACAATCTCCAATGGATGAAGGAATGGAATGTAATAATGTAGTAAGTAATGTGATATTTGGTCTCTCGTACCGATCATATTTATAGTAAGTTAGCTATGTGGGAGCGAAGCTCGTAAACCCTGAAATCGGGGTAAAAGTTTGCCAATTTTCATGTCTTTGATGGTTCAAAATAATTAATTACAATCAAAGTACCCATTAAGATGGAACGAAACCTGTTTAAGAACATTCCTCATGTAATTTTGTGTACGTGTACCAAATTTCACGTTATTTGGTTGTTGTGCTTATTAAAAAACATTAGCTTGTGAAAAGAGGACTTCCAAAAGGTTTAATAACAATGATATTATTGTAATCGTTAGTTTGCGCAAGATATTGAACGAAAATGAAATAAAAATCGTGTTTTTAAATTTTTAAAACATTGTAAATAATTTGTGATCTTTTAATTTTTTTTCAATACCTTGACAAAATTATTGGCCCCTTTGAATTTGGCGGCCCTGGCAAATGCCCAGTATGCCCAGTGCTAAGGCCGGC
>JAGDYQ010000038.1:6144538-6175885 GCA_021962125.1 Bulinus truncatus
AAGAGTTACACTAGACTACAGTTAAATGGACTACAGTGACTGACCAGAGTTAGGGACTGGACTAGCAGCTAGACTGGACTAAAGCAGTTAGATCAACACAGTTAGACTGGACTCATTAGAGTTAGACTAGACTACAAATAGACTGACTACAGTTAGGACTGTACTACAGTTAAATTATACTATAGTTAGACTGACATGTTAGACTAGACTGCTAAAGGATCAAGACTGCAGTTGGACTGGACTACAGTTGACTGGTCTACAATTAACTATACTATAGTTAGACTGGACTACAGTTGTATTCTACGACTACATTTAGACTGGACTACAGTTAGACTGAACTACAGTTAGACTGGACTACAGTTAGACTGGACTACAGTTGGACTAGACCTCACTAGACTACAGCTAGAATGGACTGGACATGGAAGCCATGATTAGCTGTACTCACCTTTATAGTCATAGAGCTGATTGGGCTGACCTATATTGCTCAAAATATGTGTAGTGACTGACCTTAGTGGTTTTTATGCCATTGGTTTTCAAACTTTTTTTGGGGTTCATGGTCACTGACATTTGACCCATGTATGTCAGCGGAATATTAAATTTTGACTCCCCCCCCCCCCGCAGAAGACATGTCAACTTTACTACAGGTGGTGGATTTATTTGGCTTTAAAGCAGGTGTGACATGGCTGAGAAAATCAAAAAAACATCAACAAAAACATTCCGAATCTTTGTTAAGCAAATAAACAAACAAACAAACAAACAGGCCCATAGTTTTTTTGGCGTATCAAAAGAAATTTTTTTTTACTTTATTTTTTCCACGCACAGAAACACTTGAAATTAGGTCACGTGTGAAACATCATGGAGTTGATGGAGACGGTTTTTTTATGTGGCTTTGGGGGGGGGGGGGGCTTCCTAGTTTGGCAAATCCTTGTGTAGCCGGTACAACCCGCACTGCCCCGTTCCCCCCCTCCCCACGGCCTGATGAAAGCAGGGCCCTGACTACCTCCCCCCTACGTTACTGCTGCTGGTGTTCTCGTGTGTGTGTGTATGTGTGTGTGTGTGTGGTGTGTGTGTGTGAACACCACCCACCAGGTGAGATTGTACCTAGCCTCCAGCCCGCCTCTCGACAATCTTCAGCCCCTTGCCAGGTTTTGCCAGTCACTGGGGGGTGGGGGGGGGGAGGGTTCAGGATTTTTAAAAAAATAAGTCGATCTGGAACTTTTTGACATGGCTGAGGTCTGTTTGTTTCTGTAGTACACCTGTAAACCAGTGCGTCTGCTAGGGAGCTTGAGATGCCATGGGGGGGGGGAATGACTCAAGATTATATTTCTCAAGCAACTTACGTGCGGGGCGGCAAAGATGCAATTCAAGCGTAGAAAATGTTAACTACGGTACTTTGACTGTGCGATAGGAACGGTTGTTGACCTCAAATGATATATATATATATATATATATATATATATATATATATATATATATACATAATATTCTAATCTGTGTTGTGAACCATGTGTACTAATTTTCCTTGTGCAAAAGTTTTGCCGCATTCCGTTTTTTTTTGTTTTTAAAACATCAGTAGGTGTTTAAATCTTCTCTGTAAATGCTATTAGAAAAATTAAACATAAAAAAAAATACATGTGTATAAATATAAAAATATTTCAGAAGCGGGATGTTTTCAGACAAATCAGAAGCGGGCTCCAAACGGTGGGGATCAATTTTAATGCAGATTTCATCATGTGTCCCAGCACAGCCCCTGTAGGGTGGAAGAAATTCTACGGGGGGGGGGACGGGCATTCTACAGCAGGGGCCAGGCAATAGTAGGGGGCAGGCATTACATTTTACTAAGTAGAACGAATAAGCGGGGGAGGGGCAGATAAAACGCAGGGAGACCCGGCCCTCCTGCCTCCCCGCAAGCTGCGTGGCCTGCAATGTGCCTACAGTATTTATGTTATTAATGTTGATCGTATACAATATACACCGTTGACCCGTCAAATATTATTTGATGCACATTTTACTCCCTCTCCCCCCCCCCATACCTGTGTAACAGAGCCGTATTATGGCAAACCTTCAGGGGGGTCCAAAAGTTACAAATGAACTCTCCGGTACCAAATGAATGCACCCAACAGACGCTCTAGCATAGTAGGCCCCTTCCCTTAGCCATTTTAGAGTATGTAAAATTACCTGGGGGTCCTAACGATCATAAGAAGGCTCTGACTGAGTGTAACGATACAAGAGCGATTGTTTCCAATGAGGCTTTCGAATTTCATCCATAAACCAGTAATTTGATCTTTATGATTGGAAGATAAAAAAAAAAGAGTATGACAATCAGTGAGGGTGGGGGATCAAAGGGGGTGAGGGTGTCGGCGGCGGGTCACGGAGTGAGGTAGCGGTAGCAGTCTCAAATGATGTTTTATAGGTATAAGCCTCATATGGAAAAAACAGCAACTCCATGCCAAATGTACAATGTGCAGTAGTACTTCTTCTTCTCTACCTGGGTGAAGGTGAAAGGTCAGAGTTGACAAGACTTCACAGAGCACTACCAGCGCCATTTGTCAGACAGGGTTACCAACCGTCTTGGAAACAAATTTTGGGCGGGACAGATGTTGCCAGAACCCTCGGGTTACTTTCACCTTTAGGTTAGTACGTCCCTGATATCACAATGGTTTGGGGAGGGGGTATTATGACTATTATCCCTCAGCAAACCTGCTGTACCCTATCGAATACAATCTATATAATCTATATATATATATATATATACATATATATATATACATATATATATATATATATATATATATATATATATGGTACTTACACAAACTAATAAGGACCGAGGAACAAAGCCCCTCAGGACAAAAAGCATAGCTACATCCAGTTGCTATTTCTTTTTGTTGTTAATGCTACATTTAAGTTTATAACTAGTCTTAATAATTAGTAAATCTTAGATTAAGATAAATAGTTTACAATGTTATCAGAGATAATTATGTCTGCCAACACAGTTCTATCATTAGGCATGTTTCTCAGCTGTTTTACCTAAATAAAGGGATTGGCTTTCGACCATTGTGGTTCCGAGTGCTGTTTGCTTTAATGCCCGTTATGTAAATGTGTCTGGCGCGAGAATTAAAAGGGGAATTAAGATACAGTCAGTATGACATGATCTAAAACCTTACTTCTGTTTTTTTATTTTGTAAGATAAGCCGCCCGTTGATAAGAAAGGTATCAAGAGGTTGACTAATTGGGGGCTGTCACGTAGGCTGGGCAAAGAATGGTTGGGGTACTTTGCCAAGGAAATTTCTCAAAAAATACGTATTTTTATATATATTTTTCATCCAGGGTATTAGATATTACATTTTTAAATAAAAAATGAGAATAAAATAATAGATTTTATAACAAAAATAGGGGGAGAGGTCCAGTGGGGGTTTTGTCCACTGTGGGTTTTGTCCCCGCTGGGGGGTTTTGGTCCGGTGGGGGTTTTCGTCCCCATCAAAGCTGGCGTCCAGTTGGGGTTTTGTCCGGGTTGGGCCTTGGTCCGGGGGCTTGGTCCGCCGGGTGGTTTGTCCGTGTTCTTCGTCCACTGTGGGTTTTGTCCACTGGGGGCTTTGCCCGCTGTGGGTTTTGGTCCAGGGGGGCTTGTCCGCTGGGGTTTGTCCGTGGGGGTTTGTCCGTGGGGTTTTTGTCCGGATATCTGAAATCACGCCAAGATGATTGAGGCGCCCGACACCCGCCATCAAGGACGTGAAAGGTCAGGGTTGTTTGACAGGGAACGCAGATAGTGGCCTGGCCCAGGGACTGTCACCGTCCCCGTAAAAAGTGGAGTTCTGATAATACCTCAAACATCCCCCCCCAATCACCTTATCCGCCTTCCCCCTTTGGGTGCAATTGCGCCTACATGCCGATATGCACCGCATCACGTGTTAAGGTGCCACATGTACAGCAAATTTTTAACATAACAAGGTGATGGGGCACAGATCCCGGGTGAGCCGAGTGAGCGGGGAGCGGGCTCAATATAAACCACAGATTTTTAAGTGGTGGAGTAAGTGACAGAAAAGTTCACGGGTAAATGAAGGCTTGTCTGAGTAGGCAGGTAAGGGGAGAACAGCTACTTTATCCATTCAGGAAATCTAAAAACCCTGTGAACTCATTCTTGAACTGAATATATATATATATATATATATATATATATATATATATATATATATATATATACATGTTCATGAGTAAAACATGCATGTCTTCTGTGCAAAATTAATAATGATGTCCGACAACTCTGCAATGTATGAAGGTTGTTACAATCAATGTGTATCAAGGTGAGACAACCAGACATAAATGAAAGAGCTAAAAATGACTCAGAATCTGGTTGTTCCAATCCATGCAATTATTCTCTCTCTCTACTCTCTCTTTGACTTTCGGGGTCGAGCTTGATGGGAGCCAAATGGCAGACCTGATCCCGCCTACGCCAAAATAGTATGTGGGGGCAAGGATTGGAGTAGAAAGGGGGGTAGGGGCTAGGGTTAGGGGGTAGAGCGACTGGCGTGGCGAATCGGTCCGGGAGAGAAAGAGACGTTAACGTTCCATCTGCCATCATTGACAGGTGTGGTGGCTATATTTTTATTTCTACTGGCAGACGCAGTAACGGCGGATAATCAGCCTCATGTCTGTGGACTGTTGAAAGGGTGTCTGATGCATGTGATAACTTAGATATTGGTTTCATCGGGACGATGGACAGCAGAAGGTAAGAAATGAATTAGTGGTTGGTTTTCAGATTAGCACAGGCCAATCAGAGAAGATCGTTCGTCTTGCATCAGATTATTGATTAAAAAGAAAGTCCACTCAGTGGTTGTAACAAGTGTCCAAGTTTGTCATCTATTCCATTACGTCACTTGGTCTTTGGTCATAGGTTGTAGTCCAAGCATATATATATATATATTATTATGGTGTGGATAGCTGTCGCAACGTGATGTCCATAATGCTGCAAAGATTTTGTTGGTATATTCATACCAGGGGTGGGGAAATTTTTTGACCGCGGGACACCAGTTTGATCTTAATCGGACATACTAGGGCGGGAACAAGAGAGTGTTAGTTAAAGTATTCATAGGCGGAACGAGTAGCACATTTAAGAGCAAATGCCAGAGATTTGAACGAGCGCGGGGGGGAGGAGTGATGGTCGGAATACTTGACCCGTGGGCAGTACTTTTGACCTGTGGTAGTACTCTCGACCTTGGGCGTACTTGACCTTGTGGGCAGTACTTGACCTGTGGGCAGTACTTGACCTGTGGGCAGTACTTGACCTGTGGGTCGTACTTGACCTGGGATCGTAACCGACCTGTGGACAGGTACGACTTCGTGTCACGGCCTTGACTAGGCAGTAACTGACCTGTGGGGCATTACTTGCTGACCTCGCAGCAAGAAGTTGGACCAGAAATCCAGAGTTACCGCAGGTCATGGCGCATGTTAATAAGAAGCTAAATGTGTTGTCAACTTGTCCAGGTTCTTTTGGTATTGACTAAAATGAACATTGACATCAGTATTTAGGTAGCCTATAAAATCATAAGATATAATTATGGTATAAATAGATTAAGTAGCCTATTAAATCATATAATTGATCATCGGTAGTTTAGGTAGCCTATAAAATCATATAATTGACATCATGTAGATTAGGTAGCCTATAAAATCATCACTGGTATAAATAGATTAAGTAGCCTATAAAATCATATAATCGAGTTATCATCATTTGTCTAAGTAGCCTTGGTAAAATTATAAGAACTAGATTAAAATAGATTAAGTAGCCCATTAAATCATATAATTGGCATCATTAGATTGTGTAGCCTATAAAATCATATAATTATGTAAGGTAAAGTAAACATTAATAAAAATAATAAATAATTGTTAAAATAAGCAAAAATAAAATCTCAACAAATTTCAGTATTATTAATGAAATAGAAGTCAAGAGTTATCCATTTTATTATTTAGTGATTAACTCCCTCATAATATTTTACTTTGCTTTTAAAACAAGCAATTAAGTCTGTTCCATTCTGGACACAGGACGTGTTAGCGCATTTTCATGTTATGTATCAGTACGTTTGTTAGCTTTCAGTAAATATTTGTACATTTTGGAAATGTTTATAAATTCAATTGTGTAATACATATATTCTGTAAAAAAAAAATTATAAAGACGTTTCTTTATATTTGAAAAAAATTATTGTCTCTTAATTCTAACTACAAGTGGTTTGTGGTTACTGAAATAGGACTCATAATTGAAAACATTCGAAATTATAGTCATTTAATCGTCCGAAAACTCCGTCAATTGTTGCATAGCTCTGATACTTTCAATTAAACTCAGGACACAAGCTTACTATTGTCATTTGATGAGTTTCTTAATAAATCTTGGTGAAACTACGTGCTGCAGTATTTCGCACCAAATGAACGGGTTATTGAACGTACAAGGTGTATATATAATATATAAGCCCCTTAGGAGCCCTGAAGCCCGGCCCTCAGAGGTCTTATCGCAAAATGAACTTTTGATGTATATATGGCAGGCCAAGACCTACAAAATGATATATACATCATGGGTCTAGGACTTATAGTTGTTGAGATAGAGCGCCCTTTATTAATATAGCCTATATAGTAAAAAACGGTACTAAGGCCCCCTTTTTACGGCCCTGAGAGGTCAGATCGCGAAATGGAAAAAAGTCATTTCTTAGGCAGGCCATGACCTAAAAATGATAGGTTATACATCATGGGTCTAGGACTAATGGTTGTTCAGATCAGGGGGATGACGGACATAGACAGGCAGACAACCGGGGACAATAGAGCATTTTTTTTTCGAAAATACTCTAAAAATTGTTGAAATCTCTTGGTGTGTCACTTTTCCAACAAGTATTGATTACGTCACTAATGAACTTCATATGTAATGATGTCAATTTAACCATTGCGACCTGTGTCTGAAAAGAAAAAAACTAGTGCATTCTAGTTTTTTTAATTTATTTACTAAGTAAATACAGCAAGGGTGGCGCAATGCGGTTCATGGAGATATTTGTGGCTCTTGGTTCGGGCTTGTACGCAGTGCCGAACCTAGGGATTTGGGGGATTGGCCTCTTTGGGGGCCCCTGCATTCAAACATTCTACACCATGACATGAGATAATGTACTTTATATTTAATGTAAAAATGCTCGGGCCCCCCTCCTCCCATCCTAGGTACGCCTCTGTTTGTACGGCTCCCATTGACTAGATTTTTTTTTTAAATGTTTCATTAATTTTGTTTATTGATTCTATTCTTGCGACTCTTTACATTATTTTCTACCATTAAAAAAGGGAGAGAAATGTGGCTCCCACCGACCTCATGGTGACCGCCCTCGATAACATAGAGTCAATAACATAAGAAGATATAGGAATGCCCCGGCTAGGAAGAGCTATGCACCCATGGGGTTTATAGTATATTCCACGAGGTAGTCACGTGGTTTAGAGTATATTCCAGGGGTAGCCACGGGTTTATAGCATATTCTAGGGGGTAGCCACTATTTTATAGTATATTCCAGGAGGTAGCCACTGGGTTTATAGTATATTCCAGGAGGTAGCCACGCCAGAAGCCAATAAGAGCATTTTCTTTGTTGTTGTTTTCTATTAAGGTAAAGTAAAATTTATTAAAGGGCCCAAAGTGAGTCACTGCAACAAGATTTAGTCCAGAAGTGTTTGGAGAACTGGCTCAACAGCTGATTCAATTTGGGGGGGGTCTGGATTCAATCCAACGAAGAGCATGCATGGGACCACCAGAGTTCACACTGAGCCACAATCGATATTTTAACGGGGGCTGATGGCCACGATCGAAATTAGAGCCGGCGCCATAGAAATAGCTGACCCTTTTCTTCAGCCTCTCCTCTCCACAAGGGTCTTATTCATATCAGAGAGACCAGACGAGAATGTCAGACGGTCACGGAAGACAGTTGTAATCGAAGTTGTAAATAGTTCCCCAACCCACAGGATCACCCCCCCTTCCCAATAATCAATCGTTTGTCTAAGGTAATGTTTTTCAACGGGGTTCCCGCAAGGGGTCGGCCAGGGTCTATGATTGAATTAAAAAAAAAAATTTAATAGTAAAAAAATCTAGGGCCATGAAGTGACATAAAGGTGGTATTAGGATCCGCCAGAAATCTGACGCCACCAAAGGGTTCCACTGAATAAAAAGGCTGAAAAGCACTGGTCTACGGGAAAGTGAAATAGATCCGTGTTTGTGGCAGAATGCTTTTGATGGTTTCTATTTAAGAGTGTGAGTGAGATAGTGTAGTTTGTAGAAAGTGTTTGAGTTCTTTTTTGTCGAGCAGGCCCTTTAAGAGGTACCCATAGCCTAGGACCCCAGGAGAAGGTCATCTTGCAGTGGCCAAGAGTTCCATTCTTGTTGGCGCCAAAGGGGTATGTGTGTGAGTGGGGGGTGAGGGGTGTCTGCGGATGGTGAGCAATGCGGTTCTTAAGTGATAAAGGGTAAAGCGTCCTTTTTTCTAATCATAGCGAAGAATCAACGAAACAGTGAGAATAATATCCCACCGCTGAGTTAGAGAGATTTAGACTTTGTTTACTTTACCCCCTCTTAGAGTTTTTGCCATTCTCACGGTGCAAACAAGTCTTTTATGCGCGGGATCCTAAAGTCAGGCGCAAGGGGTCTTGGGTCGGTCGACCTCCCATTTTGTCATCCACTAAGGCCACCACTGGTTAGTGAATGATGGTAAGAGTGATAATGTGTGTGTTTTTGTGTGAGTGAGTTAGAGTGTGGTGTGTGAGTATGCCAGCGTGAGTGGACATCAAACTGAGCCCGTCTCACAATGTTTGGTCATCATGTCTGGATCTTTGGGGGAAAAGAACTTTACCTGTGGGACTCATGTGCGCCTCTTATCTCACACACGATGCTGCACCCTCCCCCTCCCCCTCACACACACAACACCCGCAAGCAAGGAACGAATTCTTACCTCCAGCCATACACACACCATCTCGAGGTCCGACTGCAATTATGGAGGCCCTGTGCATCAGCAACTTTTTTTTTTCCAAATAGATTTGGGGGCGGGGGTGTGTGGCAGTGAGGTTGAGGAGTCTTGTCTTTCAATATCGAGACCTTTCTGGTTGTATTATGACAGCCGCTGCCGCCAGGTCTGACCTTATCACCCGATGAACCCTTCAACTCTCAGATAAACTGAGTCTGTCTGTTGGGTGAAGTTTGTCTATGGTGATTTAAAGACATCGCTTTCTTTTTTATTTTTAAATTCACACTTAATCAAAATAAATTTCGATAAACTGCAACTGGGATGAAACATAGTTTTTTCTTTATTATAAATTAAAAAAATACCAAAAACCTTTTTCATAAAATATATAAACGTAAACTTTTGTAGTAAAAAAAACAAATGAATAAACCCACATTATTTTCAATTTTTTTTTTAAAGTAGGTGAGTGTGTGTGGGGTGGGGAAGTAACCTCTCAGTGAAAACTGCCGGCTGATACTTGGTCTCTTAGAGCCCGTATTTTTTGAAATGAATATCACACGTTTTCTATACATTCTACCTCACTCTCTCTCTCTCTCTCTCTCTCTCTCTCTCTCTCTCTCTCTCTCTCTCTCACACACACACACACACACACACAAACACACCTATTTCATGTGTCAAGTTGGATCCGTCAACATCATTTACACTTCACATGTATGTCAAGATTTGATGACGACATTTACACTTCACATGTATGTCAAGATCTGATGACGACATTTCCGGGATTCTTTATTGTTTTTGGTGACATTTTTCTGATCGTAGACCAGGGTGGGAAGTGGTGCTAAAAGCGCTTTATTGCTAACCGCAAAGGGGCCCGATTCTGATGCGCCCTCGGTGAATATTTTGACTTTTTCTGTCGGTCCGATCGAAGTCCGAATTAGTGCTGCTGACATTGTAAAAGCCAGATAAATGTAAAAACAGAAACAGATGAACTCTAATTATATGCTTTGTGTTTGTATGTGTATGTGTGGGTGTATGTGAGTGTATGTGTGAGTGCATTTTGTGTTAATGTGTGTGTGTATGTTTGAGTGTGTATTGTGCATCTTCAAATAAATCGTAGCCATAAAAAGAACATTTCTAATAATCGTTTTAGCTAAATAATTTTATTGCCTTTGTATGTCGTTGTTCTTGTGGTTGTTTATAGACACGTATTTGACTTAGGCCTCATTATTGCAACATTATTTTGTTGTTTATTAATTAACACACTTTCATTCTGTTCCTCTACTTGTAAACTGGCGTAGAAGAGCCCAACCCCCCCCCCCCCCCCCACCGACCCAACCCCCCTCCCGCCCCACCGACCCAATCCCCCCCCCCCCCCACCAAATAAGACATTCACATCCTCGATTTTTTTTTTAAATTACCCACTAATCCCCATAATCATAGTAATAATTAGTAAAACATTCAGGGGCGGCCACTGGGAATATTAAAAATAAATAAATAAAAAGTCATCGAAGAGCCACAGTTGTCCCACCATGGCACAAGTCGAAATCCAAACTTTCCGCACATACACACACACAGACAGACACACACACACACACACACACACACTATATGTATGTTTACCAGCACGGTGTAACTCCAGTGTTGACCTCACTGGATGAACATTGAGGGGGCTGGAGGTAACGGCATGTGGAGGTCAGGGGGTGGGAGAGGGGGAGGGGGAGGTTGGTGGGTACGTCGTGCGGCCCAATGTTTACATTGTAGACAGAGTTGATCTTTTATTAAAGACATAACAGACATACATGCTCACACGCCGATACGTTTGATGACCTTTTCAACATTTTCACTCCGCCCCCTTCCATCCCTTGTTAGTATCTGGGTATCACGTGATGTTATCTGCCGCTAGTCTCTCGCGACTGCAGTACAGAGTGCTCCATTATATTAGATCTATCTATCTATCTATCTATCTATCTATCTATCTATCTATCTATCTATCTATCTATCTATCTATCTATCTATCTATCTATCTTTCTTCTCTCTCTCTCTCTCTCTCTCTCTCTCTACACACACACACGAACACACTGTCTGTCTATCCATCCACTCGTCTATCATCTTTCTTCTACTTATGTTTTCCTTTCTTCACGTCTCTGCCAGAAAGCCGCTGAACTAAAATTTTAATGCGTAATCCTAAAGTCAAATCAAACCAGTCGGTCACGCCCACTGGTGAATCTGTTGGTTATAAATTTAACTTGCTTTAATGTTTTCCTACATTCAAAAAGTTCGTATACATGTTACCTCTTTCATAATTCATCTTTGGCCCTCGGCTAGCAAACATTGGCCGCAACACACACACAAACACACACACACACACACATATATATATATATCGCTATAACGGCCCTCTTCAATTAATGCGCGTTTTCGATTTACGGCCTAAAAATGTTTCGCTATAACGGCAAAAAAAACAAAACAACAACAACTGTTGTGTGGCCATGTTTGGAAAAAAATCTGGCCACAATGTGTAAAAAGTACTGATGCAGAAGTGAATCAAAATGTGTAAAAAGTACTGATGCAGAAGTGAATCAAAATGTGTAAAAAGTACTGATGCAGAAGTGAATCAAAATTTGTATAAAGTACTGATGCAGAAGTGAATCAAAAATGTGCATAAAGTACTGATGCAGAAGTGAATCAAAATGTGTATAAAGTACTGATGCAGAAGTTAATTTTTCTTCCTGAAATTAGGCGAAACATTGGATCCAGCACAAGATCTCGGCTTGGAAGGTTTGAACGAACGTGATGTGCTTGATCTACTTGAAGCTGATAGGGGAACCACTTTCATAAGAGGAACTGAATGTTGCAAGCAGAACCGACACTTGATGAAGAGGCAGAGCATGTTCTTTCCAAACAGCTAACATCAAAATATTTGTCGAAAGCTTTTTTCAGAACAAGGAATAAACATCCTCATTGAGAACAAACCTGACGTCGAACGTTGCGCTAAATTTTCTCGACGAATTAACTCAGCCATTAGCTGTTATAACTCATTGAAGAATGAAATAGACAAGAAGGCAAGACAAACAACGTTGTCAATTTTTGCAGGTTACCATTTCTAGCATCGTCTTCATATTAAAGCCATTTAAACAAAAATTATTCCTGTACACTTGAACAAATATTTTAGTAACATGAAGGTGTTTCATTTTCGTTTTTCGATTATTGTTGGTTTCTGGAGTCCGTTATTAATTTATGTACAAATGTATGTACTTGTTATGTATTTTTAATTTAAAGGAAAAGAAAAAAAGGAAATAAAAAGAGAAATTACATTTTGAATGATTAACCATGTTACACATTAAAAAAAATTGGAACAGATCCCATTGAATTTGTTTGGATGTGTACTAGAATAATTGATTTCTCATACGGCTTTTCGCTTTGCAGCCAAGTTTCGTGGAACATATCTAGGCCAAAGCGAGGTATGGGTGTGTGTATATATATATATAGTAGTTTCGGAGAAATCTGGCACAATGTTTCTTGTTTTTTTCCCTTTTCTTCCATTGGCCACGATGGCTGTTGAAATTCTGTATTTATTTTATCATGACGTAAACAGAACGCGTATCAGCAAGAGGTGGAGATGTTTTGCGAGACTTTCTCGAGGGGGGAGAAGTTGATGTGTGTTTATATCAACATAAACTGACAATAATCAAAACACGATCTGACCAGTTGTGTAAACAAACACACTTCACCATGGCAACGTGAACAATGTAAATTATAAATTATTGTCCCAGCTGTATTAAGTACCTGGCTATGAGAAAGCCTTTTCTTTTTCTATTATCAAATTATTAAATTGATAATACGTTTTTTTTTTATAATGTGTTGATATGTTTCGATTTTATGACCATCTTTAATAAATGATCCCCCTCCCCCGTAATCGCATATTCTACCAACCCGTACTAGATGTGTTTTTTTTTTTTTTAGATATACGTTCTTTGCACTTAAAGTAGGCAACATTCTATACAATAAAAAGATAGATAAAGGGATTGGGTTTTATCTCTTGTGTAATGTTTGTTATCGTTGTATATTTCTATAGACTTTACTTAAACTGACCCTTGACCTCCGCAGACCGCACCCACCGGCCTGGTTCACTTAATCAGATAAACAAAGTGCAGGCTGTGTATGTAACGGTCTAGAATTATGGGATTGCTCTTGTCTGCACTCACAATACTGAGCAGTTCATTTAGGATCGGTCATTTTTTTTTTTGTTTTCAATTTGATAAAAAACAACAGCGCATCCAGTGTAAACTAATGATTAGTTCATCCGCCTGCAAACTTTTATTGTTCAGGTTCAATTCTTAATACAAGTTACTGGGTGTGTGTGTGGGGTAAAGTAACAATCTTCTAGTTTGTAGAAGATTCACTCCGTGTCTTACTGCTCTACTCACATCAATCAAAGAAATATCCATGCAAAGGATATAACAGGGCAGCCGCCACACACTCCTCACCAGTTGCACCAACCAGCGAATTACTTTCATAAACACAAAAAATTTGAACTAAAACAGGGCCGGGACATAACGTAGGCCACATGTTATCAAGCCTTTAAGCCATCAGTAATAGCAAATTAGGTCATGGCCATGACTCCCCTACCCCACCACTACCAAAGGGCCATTCACCAGTGAAAATTTCACGGTCCCAGTTTCAAAACGCCCCCGTTGCCTAGGTAATTAGATAGACCATGAAGATTGGCTCGTGATTGGATAGACCATGAAGATTGGCTCGTGATTGGATAGACCATGAAGATTGGCTCGTGATTGGATAGACCATGAAGATTGGCTCGTGATTGGATAGACCATGAAGATTGGCTCGTGATTGGATAGACCATGAAGATTGGCTCGTGATTGGATAGACCATGAAGATTGGCTCGTGATTGGATAGACCATGAAGATTGGCTCGTGATTGGATAGACCATGAAGATTGGCTCGTGATTGGATAGACCATCAAGATTGACTCGTGATTGGATAGACCATCTACATAGCTCGTGATTAGATAGACCATCAACATTAGCTCGTGATTAGATAGACCATCAAGATTGGCTCGTGATTAGATAGACCATCAAGATTGGCTCGTGAATAGATAGAACATCAACATTGGCTCATGAATAGATAGACCATCAACATTGGCTCATGAATAGATAGACCATCAACATTGGCTCATGAATAGATATACCATCAACATTGGCTCGTGATTAGATAGACCATCAACATTGGCTCGTGATTAGATAGACTATCAACATTGGCTCTTAGTTTTTCTATACATGTCTCAGCCTTACCTGATTTAAGGGAGTATAACCACTACGTGGATCAGACCGACACAGAAGGCAGATGGTCGAAGCTAATAATAAACACACTCACACCTACTTCAGTATATCACGGTCACAGAAACTCATACAACCTAAACCAGTGGTGGACATACTTTTGAACAGCGCGCCAAAAACAGATTCTATACATTGACAAAAGGGCGAAATCAATAGCAGAAATTTGGCAAAAGAATCGAACCAAGAGTCAATTTTTTAAAAAGTGTTCTTCTTCTTCATCTTCCCTTGGCTCTACAGCCCATTTAGGGCCCTGGAGATATAACGCTATGCAAAAGTTTTTGCCGGGCACAGCTAGTATAAAATAATAAACAATTACATGTGCTTAAAGTTAAATGCGCGGACCGGATTCTTACAGAAAACACTACTGGTCTCTCACGGGTCCAATATACGGGCCACCCTTACTCTCTATCTTTTAAGAAGTCTAAACTTTTGTTTGTTTTTTTTAAACAGGCACTACAAAACATAATAGCCAAAGATCAACACGTTTTCAGTTGTTTTGTTTTTTTTTAAAATGAATACTTTGCTTTACTATGTTCATTTCATTTCTTTTTTTCTTTTAAGATTAAAAATGTTCAATGGTGTTTAATTTAATTAGCTGTTTTCAACCCAACACTAGCATATTATCTTATTTTTACAGAAGCAGCTGTGAAATGAGTTTGTTTCTTTTTAAAAAATCTGATCATTTAAAAAATCGTCCGTTAGACAATGCAGTAGTCTGCTCTGCTTCCAGTGTTTTGATGTAATAATTTTTTTTTTGGTTTGTTCTTCAAATTTTGGCTTTTAGCAGTTCAATTTCCTTCCTTCCTGGCGCCTGATCGTCTTTGTTGAATAAACAGGGCTCCTGGCCAGACCACAATGGCCAGATTGTTTATTGAAGCTTTTTGTCGAACCAAATTTATTTTATCTAATATTTCCACCTTTCTAGCAATTATTTGCAAAAAAAAAAAACAACTTTTGTTGTTTTATTTAAAAAGGGGGCAACTACAAAAAAATCTGTTAAAAGTATTTTTTTTTGTGTGATCAAAAGTATCATTTTGATTTAATTAGCCTTTATTAGCCGAGAACATATTGTTTTAATACATATCATCAGTGCTTTTTTTGTGCCTTTTTCAATGTGGGGAAAAATTATTACTTTTCTTGTAATTTAAGAGGATCTATGTTAGTTAATTATGAAATAAAATTGTTTTAGACATTTAGTATCTTTGCAGTTGTGATTTAGCTTCCATCGAGGTGAGAATTTGTAGTTAAAAGTTAGGCAATCCCTCACTGAGTACCGGCACCTATTTTTTTTTTACAAAAAAGCATTGGATATCATTATAGCCAGAGGCGGATTTAATGGGGAGTCGGGAGTTTTGAAGGGTACTTTATTTTATCCAGTTCCCGAGTCACCCCACCTACTTTAATTGACTTGTGATTCAAGCCACTGGGGGTGAATGTGTGTGACGCCCCTGTAAGGATGTGATGAAATCTTTTAGGTCCTATAAACCACTAATGGGACTGTTTTTATGATGCCCCCCTCCCTCTCTCTCTCTCTCTCTCCCCCCCCCCCCACCATAGCCTATAATGCAATGGTCATGGAGGCACCACGGGGGATATAGAGGGGGACTTCATTCATGACCTGAAAATATATTGGTCCTCACCGGTGATCGAACCAATGACCCTCAGGTCGACAGTCCAGCGCTTTACCATACGACCATCCAATGAATTGGCCACATTTGTGAAAGACGCTCAAAACTTGTTTTACACGTGTGCCTGGTAGGGTATAGTGTGTGTATTTGCGTGCGTGTGTGGGGGGCTGTTTACATGTACGTTTTTTTTCAAGATAATTGGGGGGGGGAAGGGTTAAGGGGATGGATGTGTGTGGGGGGCGGGGGTCATCATTGTTAGATTATTTATAGACAGCATGAATGGTGTGTGAGGGATGAGGTTTAACGTGACAGCCACTACGAGGGAGAGTAATGTAAGGGCGTGTCCCGCCATGTTCTACATCTACAGAAAGTTTCCCCTGAACAAACCTGTGACTGTTTTGTTGGGATTGCTTGTAAATGTTTTCTTCATCTTTTCTGATACACACATACACACACAAATATTGTAAGCCTGTGTGTGTGTATGTGTGTGAGAGAGAGAGAGAGCGGGAGCAGATATGGAAGAAAATAAAGGGGGGGGGGGAGGGAGGGCAGTGGAGTTCAAAGCTGACAGGCTTTTTAGATTTTGCGTGCTATTTTTTTTTCTGGTAATGAAACAAGACATGACACATTTAAACAGCGTGTGTGTGTGTGTGCGTGCGTGTGTTAGAATGTTTATATTTGTGTGTGTGTGTGTGTACTGTGTAAAAGGGGGTGGGAATCAAAGGAGTCAACGAGATGACAGATATCAACACATTAATGTACCCGTCTGGGAACATTGACAGACATCAACACATTAATGTACCCGTCTGGGAGCATCGACAGATATCAACACATTAATGTACCCGTCTGGGAACATCGACAGATATCAACACATTAATGTACCCGTCTGAGAACATTTCTTTCCGCATCAAATTTTACCTCGGAAAGACTGGGGGCGAAAAAAAGATGTGTGTATATTTATTTGCATGCATATGTGATCGGTACAATTCTTGTTACTATAAATACTTTCGTGTTCTCTTCTGAGGGGTGGTGGGGAGGGGGATAGGGCGATGAAACGGCCGGAAATGCATTTCAAAGATCACACAGCATCCGTGCAAATCTCTCTGGCGGTGTGATGGAACAGTCTCGAGTTACGGTGAGTTTTCAGGGGGTGCCCTGTCAGTCAGACGTGGGGTGGGGGTGGGGTGTACCGAGGGTAGGGGCTTAGTAGATTTGCAATGAAACCCTGGGGAGACGGGAAATAGCAACGGCTGAAAATAACTGACTGGTACGATGTCATTTTATGAGGGGGTGTTGTTCCGTTAAGCTAAATTTGAGGATGATGTATATTTTGCTCTATGACCCACTTATATTTTGATCTATGACCCACTTATATTTTGATCTATGACCCACTTATATTTTGCTCTATGACCCACTTATATTTTGATATATGACCCACTTATATTTTGATCTATGACCCACTTATATTTTTGATCTATGACCCACTTATATTTTGATCTATGACCCACTTATATTTTGATCTATGACCCACTTATATTTTGATCTATGACCCACTTATATTTTTGATATATGACCCACTTATATTTTGATCTATGACCCACTTATATTTCGATCTATGACCCACTTATATTTTGATATATGACCCACTTAAATTTATTATTGAGTTGATCGCCCGAACATCAATTTATTGACTGGACTCGAAAAAACTTTTTTTTTAGCTAAATAATATCAGTGTAATAGTAATTGCGCTACATTTTGTAGGCGTACTGTATAGCGCTCACTAAATCAATCATTTCTGTATGAGCCCTTCTTCTAGACAGGCAAAGTAGTAAGTTACCTAGCCCCCCCCCCCCATTTCTAGAGATGGGCCCCATGGTGAGAGTTTTAGTTTGACTAAAATGTCTAATTATACTTAAAACAGTTGGGTGGATTCCAAGAGATCTACATTGTTCAAAATTCTTCTGAGCCCAAGATTTGAAAGCGGCAGAATCGAAAGGATATTTGCATAGTGTCCCGAAAATGAAGTTTTTTTTGTTTAACCGACTTTTGCCCCCGAGTGTAACTTGCTTAGGACCTTATAAAATGTAAGAACAGCTCAGATTCCAATTGTTTATTTAAAAAAACGGGGCCGATTCTTTTGGATTGGCAAGCTAGGCGACCCTCTTTCAGAATGAAATTTCTATTAAATCTATGAGGGGTCCCCGAAAATTCTCTTGAAATTTCTGCTCAGGGCCCAGTCTCTTCTTCTCCCAAGATAAAGAACACGTTGAATTCAATACTGATGCTCTAAGTTCAAACCAGCCCCGTAGCGTGAAAATTTTAGAGGAGGGGCCAGGCATTCTACAGCACGGGCCAGGCAATAGCAGAGGGGGGGGAAGGTAATGCATTTTACTAAGTAGAACAAATGAGCAGGGGGGCCAGACTAAACGCCGGGGGCCCGCCCCCCCTGCCCCCTGCACGCTACGGGCCTGGTTCAAACTGCGTCATGTTTTGATGTTTTTCTTTTTAGAATTATATTATGGTTGTGTCTTTAATTTTCACTACGGATTTAGTGAAGTGTTATGTTTTAGTGAAGTGTTATGTTTTAGTGAAGTGTTATGTTTTAGTGAAGTGTTATGTTTTAATTAAGTGTTATGTTTTAATTAAGTGTTATGTTTTAGTGAAGTGTTATGTTTTAGTGAAGTGTTATGTTTAGTGAAGTGTTATGTTTTAGTAAAGTGTTATGTTTTAGTGAAGTGTTATGTTTTAGTGAAGTGTTATGTTTTAGTGAAGTGTTATGTTTTAGTTAAGTGTTATGTTTTAGTTAAGTGTTATGTTTTAGTGAAGTGTTGGTTTTGGTTAAGTCTAATATTTTAGTAAAGTTTTATAATTCAACTTTACCTAGTTATTATTATTTTGTTTAATGTGTGTATAAATATTCATTTTTTGTAACATACAATGTTGTTGCTGTTGTTTTTGTTTTCCCCATCGCCAAGTGACTGGCAGTTTGATTTCGTTTTACGCGCCAGGACGAATGCGTGTTATTGTTTCGTATTTTATAAGAAAATAAAATCTAAAACTTTAATTCTAAACATAAATATTTGTGTATAAGTATTTGCCGAATCTACGCTGAATTAAGCATGTAAATATTTGCAATTTTGAACATTCTGTTTTTCATTTTAATGTAGAGTCACAATATTTTTAAAATGTAAAGAATTCTTTGCTTTCAGTTTTATTTTTCTCAATATTAATATTCAGTGGCGGATTTGTCGGAGGGCACGTTATCCCCCCCCCCGTCCCCCCACCCCACACACTTCATAACAACCCAAACTAATACTAGCTATACCCTGCAAAACCTTTACATAGAGTTATATCCCCTTAAGCTTGATCGGTAGGCTGGGTTATTTTTGGTGACGGGCAGATCCGTTTTTTTCATGATTGTATTTTAAACTGAAATACTGTTGTATTAATTCTTTACTTTCGATTTAACGCAGAGCCCAAATAGCCTTTATATATATTATTATTACCAAACTTGCACTCAAACTTGCACTATTCATAACTAAAATAGAAGCAAACTTTTTTTAAAAAGAATTATAAAGTACGAGCAGTGTGCCAGCTTCGGTGACCTCTGGGGGTTATCGATGGCGGATCTCTATGTCGACCAATGAATTACAGCAACAAATATGCAGACATAGTTTCACTTTTTATATACTAAGATACATAGTTTTCATGTGTTTCCCCTTTCATCCTCTTGTTCTGACAGGACCGAAAAAAATGTCCTGTGTGACCAGGGCACGAATATGTATTAGACATAAGGCACAACGAATATTGCGGTTAAAATGCTGTCACTTTATGTTTCTTTTTCCCTGAAACCCTATTTCCTTCTTATATCGTTCTCCTTCTCTCGTACATACAGTTGTCTGTCTAGCCATTGCCCATCCACAGTTGTCTGTCTAGCCATTGCCCGTCCACATTTTCTGTCTAGCCATTGCTCGTCCACAGTGGTGTGTTTAGCCATGTGTGGGTGAGTGGTTGGTGTGTGTAGTGGATGTGTGAGTTGGGGGCTTTGTGTGGATGTGTGGGTTTGGTGGATTTTTGTATGTGTGTTTGGTGAGTGTGCGTGTGTGTGGTGGATGTATATATGAGGGTATTTTTAGGGGTGTTTGTGGCTCTGTGTGTGGATGTGGTTCTTGGTGTGTGTGGAGGGTCAATAGTACTATGTCTATTATGCAACGTTGAAAATATTTTGAATTCCGAAAATTTACATTGAATGGGAGTAGGGGGAGGGGTCCACATTATAATATAACCTTTGATAATGATAACTTTCTGAGACATTTTATATTTTGACCAATAATACTTATGATGTTTTATTCCTGTAACTTTTTTTTTCTCCAATACTAATGGTAATAATAAAACTTGTACAAATAGATCAACATGTCTCAAATTATTCATCATCAATATTATTATTCAAAAGCAATTCATTTTCTCTTTTATACATTTGTTTGCTCAACGTGAATCTAATTCTAAAACATTTAACTTCTAAAGAAATATTGCAAATTATATGCCGATGAAATCTGGCAAAAGCATAACAGTGTTGAGCTTGTTAAATTTGTTTTTTTTTTTTTTTAAATCATCCAACCAACATGAGGTCATCTTAACCACCACTGGACGCGAGAACACCAACTACTGCCAACTAAAAAACTTGAAAGTAAAGATTTTATTTTCTTCTTGCATGGCTTCAACGCTACTCGTTAAAGAAAAAAAAAATGACAAGGCTGTCTGTCTTTAAAGGGAAATAAACTTTTTATTTTAATGAGTTTTGTGTTTGACAATGAGAACATTATACACTCGTATCAAGAGCGTGTTTTTAAAGATATGAATAATTGGCGGATCCCTGGAGCATTTCCGCATAAAGGGGAGGGGGAGAAGGGAGGCTCCGTATAGGGACTGTTATTTTGCAGGACTTAAGGAAAGACTGTTATGGTACTTGTCAGTGACCCCCCCCCGGGCTAAAATGTTTAAACAGTTGGGGGGGCGGGGGGTTGTCAAGGGTGGGTGCATGGGAGGAACTAATTTTTCAAATATTATTAGGAGCCCAATTTTTGCCAATGTCAGCTTTAACGACATTTTTTACTATTGCCACAAAATTACATTTGCTAAATGTCCCTTTTGGATAGAACCCCCACCCCCAAACATATGTATGTATTTATGTATGTATGTATGTATAAATGTATATATGTATTTAAGTACGCATATATTTATGTTTGTACCTATGTTTGTGTGCATACAAGTATGTATGTATGTATGTATGTATGCATGTATGTATGTATGTATGTATGTATGTATGTATGTATGTAGTATGTATGTATGTATGTATGTATGTATGTATGTATGTATGTATGTATGTATGTATGTATGCATGTATGTATGTTTGTATGAATGTTTGTATGTATGTATATGTGTATGTATGTATTTATGTATTACTATGTATGTATGTATGTATACATTTATGTATGTATGTATATATTTATGTATATATGTATGTATGTATGCATGTATGTATGTTTCACTATTGCTGCTTTAAATTTAAATATGCACATTAATGAAAACGAAACAATGGCCTAACAAAGCTAGGTAAAAATCCAATGAACAAATATTCTTAATCCGTGGTGCACAATTCACAGGCGGATCGGTTTTAATCTGTGGCTTTCTCCACCCGCCAGAGTGCAACCTAATGCAATGCAGCCCCCACCCCCCCCCCCCCCTGTCGGCACATTTCTCACAGCAAAAGCAATCCGGACCACACAGGCAATCAGGGAGTGGCACCTTGTATTTGGGTTTTATTCCTACATGGTTTCACAACATTGTAAACATTACCCTGAGGAAAATAGACACATTGATGTATTAATCTTTCTCAAATACATGCATACATACATAGATACATACATACATATATACATACATACATATATACATACATACACAGATACATACATACATATATACATACATACATACCTACATACAAACATACATACATACATACATACTACATACATTCACAGATACATACATATATACATACATACATAGATACATACATACTGCTATACATTGCTAAATGTTTCTTTACGGTATTTATTTTTAAATTGACAAAGTTATTTCATAATTCCTTGTTCTCTAGTACATTTTATGCAGGAAAGTTCTTTTAATACAACTGCTATTATATAATCAGTTACACTATTAGAAAGCCATTAACAGTAAAACTTTACATTTAATTTTAGTTATATAGTGTTTTATATATATATATATATATATATATATATTATGTGTATTAAGCAGGAAATAAAAACATAAAAATGCCTAATATATGTTATAAATTCTATGTATTAAGCAGTAAATAAATAACACACAAGATTAAATTAGTTATATTGTATGTATGCAGTCAATATGTTTAAAGTTTTTTTGCAAGATTAACACGCTCACACTTACGTGTAATGAATTGCAGAGGCGTAGCGAGGGGGGGGCAAGGCAACTTGCGCCCGGGGCATTTTACCTTTTTAATACCTTTTTAGCGCCCCCCCCATTCGAAAACCATATAATATTATATGTAAAATATACCATTTGGCGCCCCTGAACCTCGGCGCCCGGGGACATATGTACTTCATCCCCGCCCCCCACCCCAGCTACGCCTCTGATGAATTGTCAAGTTCTATTGAACACATTTGCAGGATGCTCCCATGGAGAAAGAAATATTTAATGTGGACTCTCTCCTTGATCTTCATTTGTCTGTCCACTCTACAGATTCATGTCCAGCTCTCCAGTACCAGAGGTGTGTATAAAGGTTAAACACATGTTAAAGTGATTGATACAATTATTCATTGCAAAAATAAATAGAGTAAAACAAAAAACAACTTGTTTGGAAGATACTAATTTTAGAATAATTCGTCGATTCCTCATGATTGTACTTAACTATGTATTTTATCTAGTATGAGATTTGTTATACAATTTAACATCCATTAAGTGGTGTTGCACTAACTATCCATCAATCCTCCCATCCTTTCTTTCACCAATCTATCCATCCTTATTTCCATCCTTCCATTAATCCATTCATTCAGTCTCCATTTATCCATCCTTCCATCCATTCATCCATTCATTCTTCCATCCATCCATCCATCCATCCACCCATATCTCCATTCTGTCACCCATCCGTCCATCTATCCATCCATTTATCAAACCACCCATCTATCCATGCATCCATTTATCCATTCATCCGTCCATCCATTAATTCTTCCATATATCCTTCCATCCATCCATCCATCCATCTATCCATCCACCCATATCTCCATTCTTTTACCCATCCGTCCATCTATCCACCCATTTATCAAACTATCCATCCGTCCATGCATCCATTTATCCATTCATCCGTCCATCCATCTAATTCTTCCATCTATCCATCCATCCATCCATCTATCCATCCATCCATCTAGCTAAAAGATTGTGGCTTTCCATTCAATAATCTGATAGAAAAAAATACTGAAAACTGTTTTCCTTCCCCCCCCCTTTTTCACCTTTTAAGCTTCTATCTGAATATACGGCCTTCTCCTACATCAGGCACGTGCAACTTGGTAGAAACAAGATTCAACAATCAAACAGGTGTAAATTATATAAGTAGGCTTTCTTGCAGGAACCCCCCCCACAAGGATTGTTTTTTGTCTGTATAAATGTACCCCTGCCTCGATTTAATTAAAGGGCAGTTTGAAGCGTAAATTCAACTAATTGCAGTATAATGTTTTGTTTCGTTGCATCGATATAATATATAATTTTACTTCCAAACAATAGTGCTGCTATTTTTGATTGAAAAATACTCAAAAATATTTATATATTTGAAAAATCACGAATTATAAATATTTAAAAGAAAATCAATATTTTTAACAGTAGTTCAGCCTAATTATGACTATTTCTAGTTTCCCCAAGTAATATGTAATTATATTTTTAGTAAATCGTTGGTCCAGTAAGACAAACTAAATACATTCCAAATTATACATTGAACTAAGTTTTATTACTTTCACTAGGGTTGGGTCTTCAAGTACTTTTTAAAACGTATGTCGTATTACCGTTTCTGTCTCGCAATGCAGCATCAATCACCTGTAGGGGCTACTACTAGCAAGAATTTGCTCTGTAGCCGAGAACCACGTAACGTTTGGTGAATCTGTTTCCATAGTGACATTGTACTTTTTCTTTTCTTTTTTTTTTTAATTTGCCTCGTACTACTGTTACTGCTCCGTGGTCTGTGTTGTGTTATGCTGGCCGCCAAGGCTAACGGTATGTTTTATTTCGTGTCAGGTTTAAAAGTCGGAGTTCACATCTTCAGTAGGGGGGGTTATGGTGGTACTCGTTTTGATCTCTTATTGACGTGGTAGTGGTTGTGGGGGGGAGATAGGTACGGTGGTATTTAAAAAACTTTGCGGATTTTGTGTTTTCATCATAGATTTACGTGGTGGTGGTAGGGTGGGGGGGGGGTTTGTAAGGGCGGTGGGCAAAGGGAGCATGCAACACACTGTTACAGAAAATGATCACGATCACGAAAATGCAAAGTAGTCCTTGAATAGTATGAGGTGTTAAGAACTCTCTGGGGGTGGGGTTGGCTTTTGCTGTGGCTCCCACCAGAGTCGATCTCAGGTACATGCCATTCCAGGTACTGGCAGGATACCCATCGCCAGAACGATATAGTCTTCAATGTGTGAGTCGAGAATCTGATAATTCGCAACTTATTATTACGCATTTGCGCAGATGAATCATGGAACTAGTATGGGAATGAAACAGCATCGTATACCATACACACAGGCACGCCGAGAGGGGGTCAGAGGGGTCATTGCCAGGGGCCCGCATCTGTAAGGGGGCCCGACCGCCCTGACCATATCAATTTTTTTCACGACTCGTTGTGTATTGAGGGGCCAGCAATGATGTCCTGCCCTGCGGCCCTTGTTGGCTCTCAGCGCCACCGTATATCATACACAGACATGTGCTTACTCTTCTTACACCCTCCCCCCCCCACTCCCATAGTCACACAAATCACCTGGCGATGTCTTTGCTGGGGACTAACATAAACCTGACAATAGCTAGGCCTGGGGGCCTCATAATCCTGAGAATTTACGCGACTGGCGCATCGAAAGTCTGACAACGTCTCTAACTGATAACAACGGCTATTGCCTCAAAAAAAATGTCGCCTCTGTATAGTGTCGACATTGTCTTACAACGTCCTGCCTGATAATAGGCCTATTGCCTCAAATAAATGACGTTTCTGTATTTGCCGACTTAATCTTACAACGTCCTGCCTGAGGGCCCCGAAAACCTGTAGATGTCTGGTTGGGCCCCCTATGTAAAAAATCGACTGGTCCTGCTCTAGGCATCCCTTTAGCGCAGCTGTGATGGTCACTGTATCTTCCACAGGGACCAAATTCAAAGTACAGTAAATATAATTGTAGTAGTAGCAATTACACAATTTGTATTTTTTTTATTTTTGTATATATTTTAAACAGTTCCATGTGTCTGAGAGCCTCGAACCCAAACATCTAAAACCAGTTGCACCAAAGGTAAAGGTCATCGTCTTGAGTTACATGCGCAGTGGTTCGACCCTGTGGAGACCTGCTGCAGGTAGTAGGGTGGATGGTGTGTGTGTGTGTGTGTATATGTATGAGGGGAGGGGAGGGGGATGAGGTGGGGGAGCCACTAGTCAACTTTTGCCACCATGTGTATGCTTTACTTAGATTTCTAACAGATGAGCGCTAAGGGGGGTGGGGGTGAGTTGGTAATGGGCGCATTGGGTCCAATTGGATGTGTGATCCTCTACCTAAGCCTACTCTCTCTCTATACACACCACCCTACTGCCACCACATCACCGCCCTACTCACAACCACCACGCTCCCTCTCTCTCTCTCTCTACACGATCTCTCTCATATAACCTGCTCTCTCTGTTTGATAGATGGAGAGGGTAATAGCTGTTTTGTTTTTATAATCTTTGGCGATTCATAAAGCAGAGTGAAACCCTAACCCTAGGTCAATATTGTTAGTTGTTTTGTTTTGTTTACCCCTACTAAATCTTTAATTCCGAAGTCTTCACACCTATTTGTGCTTACTTTATTCTTCTATGTCTAGGGAAATAATTGTGTTAATTTTTTTGTTATCATATTTTTCCTTTTTCCCCTTTATCTTTTATTGTCTTTCACCGGAGGGTTACAAGGTTTATCTGTAGGAAAGACCTCTTCCAATCTATCGTGTTCCTCTTTATCTCTTTCTCTCTCCATCTCTCTCTCTCTCTCTCTCTCTCTCTTCTTCTTCTCTCTCCTTCTCTCTCCTTCTCTCTTCTTCTCTCTTCTCTCTTTCTCTCTCTCTCTTTCTCTTTCTCTTCTCTCTATTTCGTTTTACTTTCAATCCTATTTTTTTTTCTATTAAAGACAGACAGAAATGTGGACTGTTAAATATGAAGATAGACAGATATAGTTAAACTCAGAGCTCTGCATTTGAGAACATTACCCCCTCCCCCTTTTTTTTTCAACCTTCCCCCCAAGCAAACGATTGTTTTGGTACCTTGACGGTTAAATCCGAATAAAATATGCTAAATATAAGTGATAAGTTGTATCCATTACATTGGAGAATGGAGATTAGGGGGAATGGGACAGGCGTTGTAAATGTCTTTGGGGAAAGTGATTAAACTGATGGATGAATTTAAAAAAAATAGCATTAACTGACGTAATTAAAAGTAAGGTATATGAATGTATGTATATAAATGTATGTATATGAATGTATGTATATGAATGTATGTATATAATCTTTCATGTATATAAATGTATGTACATATATGTATGTATATAAATGCATGTATTCACATTCTTTAAAAGCAGGAAGATTGAAGAGACATTACGAGTTGCCCTACAAAGTAGGTCAGATATTGGCGTTACTATGCTTAGTGTCACCTGGTGCGGAAACTACATGGTCTCACCCCCCCCCTAAATCAAGTTCTATCCATTGGGGGCTATGGCACCCATTTTCGGTTTTCCCTGCACTCAGACTTGCTAGATAATTTACTTAAAAATACTTAAGCGATAAAAATGACATTATATATATATAAAAAATGAAGTTCCCTCAGCCAAAAAAGAGGATCATCGGGGGTAGATGAAGTGTAGAATTCAATCTGTTTCTATAACCTCGGCATATGAAGGGGATTGTGTGGTTAGCACACGCCCAGCTGCCTTTCCTCCCCCAACTTTTAGTGCGTTTGCAGATAGCTCGAGATTTATCCATAAGAGCTTTAAATTGTGTTCATTAACCTGAGCTCCAGACTTTATGTATGGTGACACCTGTCCAACTGCTTGCGCTGGTTTTAGACACCCTGTGCTACTGCTCTGTAATTTGACCACCCCTGTGCTACTGCTCTATATGGTGACACCGCTGGCTACTACTCTATATGATGACACCCTGTGCTACTGCTCTATATGGTGCACCCTGTGCTACTGCTCTATATGGTGACACCCTGTGCTACTGCACTGCATGGTTACACCTTATGCTACTGCTCTATATGGTGACACCCTGTGCTACTGCTCTATATGGTGACACTGTGCTACTGCTCTATATGGTGACACCCTGTGCTACTGCTCATGTTTTTAACTATGATCGGTTATGAAACCGATTAATTACCAAGTTCTTTCTGCTATAAAATTTAAAACTGTTCATTTGGGTGTCACCCCAAAATGGTGTCCCCAGGAGTGCCCCTTTTAGCGATGCCACTGGGTTATGATGACATTCATGTATCCCACCAGGCTCACCCGGATGTGTTCTACGTCTACGAGCCTTATTGACCTGTGGGACTACTACGTGCCCAAGAAAGATAAAAGGAGTTCCGATATCAGGTATGATATATCCGTGCGTTATATCAGGTGTGTGATGTACATTGATGATATCTGTGTGATGTATGTTGATAACATCAGTTTGCCACTGATAGTGTTGTGTGCCGATGCTATGTGCAAAAAGGGTCCTGGTTTTAAATGTGTATGACACGTACTCGTCATGGTGGAAGTGTCGAGATGTAGACGTGATTGGGCCCTGAGCTGTTTGACATATGCGGGCCCTCTATAGTACGTACCAGATGTTATATGCCAGCGCCAAATATTTCAGTAAATTTGACTATTGCTCACTCGGGCAAAATGACGGGGGCCCAAGAAAGTCCGGGGCCCCTAATCTATACGTAAATCCTGCACCGCAATGTGTCCATGTCTATGACACGTGTGTGTCATTATGTCCATGTCTACGACACGTGCATGTCCTCCCGTCAGTTAGTGTTTATATTCGGTAAGTAATCCTGACTCAATATTTCTGTGTCTATGTATTGTTGGTTAAATTGCTTGTATACAGGTTGTCTAGCTTAGGTGACAGGCTATCATTCTAGTACAATCCTCTGTTTTTTAGGATTGGAGTGGATTGATGGACGACTGACTTCGTTTTCACTTTCATATACATATTTAACCCCTTCCCCTCCCCCAAATTTTCTTCAGGTTCCGGGCGAAGACTTACTGGCGGAAAAAGTAACTGTTTATCCCCCACCCTGGACTTCATCAGCTACATGTTCAACTGCAACATCAGCAGGGTACTAAATGGAGTTCCTCACCAACGTGGATCACAGCCGGGACTTACCGCCACCGGTTGCCTGATGACCACGGCCAGGTCAACATCGTCAACCTGACCGACCAGTGCGTGAGCGCTGTTAGGAAAAGGTGAGTGCATCTTGTTTGGCGATGACTTGTTTGGTGATGACTTGGTTGGTGATGACTTGATTGGTGATGACTTGTTTGGTGATGACCTGTTTGGAGATGACCTGTTTGGGGATAATTGTTTGATGTTTTATACTGGGAGATAATTGTTTGATGTTGTACATTTGGTGACGATTGTATAATGCTCATTGTTCCGTGAAATATAATGCTAATATTTCGATGCTTATTTGTTTGGCGCTGATGTTTTTTTCGCTTCCGATTCCGGACTACTTCATCGGTGCTAACCAATCAATGAAATAGTTTAAATGTGGCAGTAGTGACACTGTTTGACTGATTGACAATATGTTTTCTATACTCAAGTCTCCCTCGGTATATGTGCGCGCGCGTTTGTGTGTGTGTGGGGGGGGATATGTATGACCTGCATTTAAAATGTTTATTTATTACCACGGGAGTGCCAAGGTTTAAGAATTTAAATTGGAGTGTTGATTGAACCATCGGGGGGGGGGTCCGTGTTTCATTGTCAGTGGTTTGAGTCTTATACTCTAAGAAAAAAAAATTCCTGTTCTTACTTAAAACTAATTGAGTAAATAAAGAATCAAATAAACCAAGTATATTACCCCTGATAGTATATTGACTTGTTATATGTTTGACTCCACTGTAAATTGACTTATTGTATATAGACTTAATGGTATATTGTATATTGATCAAAGTCAATTGAACAGTGCATTCCTTTGTGTGTGTGTGTGTAGTGAGAGAGAGAGAGAGAGAGAGAGAGAGGGGGTAGAGAGGGAGAGAGAGAGAGAGAGAGAGAGAGAGAGAGAGAGAGAGAGAGAGAGAGAGCACAGCCTTAGCTTCGCAATTAAATACTAGGGGTTAATCGGGGCACAAGTTAACATTCAGAAAGTAGTATGTATGCACACCGCGTTTATATCATTCATGATTTCTTTTCTCTGTTCTCTCCAGATGCTCAAAATGCCAGCGCCGTCGTTCAAGGCCCACAAGTTGTGAGGCTCAGCATGTCGGAGGTGGACCCATCTGGAGTGGACCCTCGGTGAAGATAATCCACTTGGTATGCGACCCGCGAGGGGTCTCCTGTCCCGCATGAACTTCAACAATAAGCTTTACGGCGAGATGCACAACAATCATACGGACTTCCGTCGGAGCTTTTGCTCGAAGATCTCAGAGTTGTCAAGGGAGATAGCTTCTCTAACACTGAGGTAAGGGGAGGAAATGCCAGCAACCACAATGCCTTCTAGGTGTGCCTCCTGAGCCGAGGCACAGTCTCACCTTATAAGCTGAAAGAAAGGGCATCTAAAAAGCCACCCCGTCTGTGGTTTATAAACCTGTACATCTTTAACCGGGACTTTAACAATAATATATTTATTTTTTTTTAAACTAAGTTATAATTATTTAGTTTCTCCTTTAATTTACAAAAAGTGGGACGGAAGGCCGAGTGGTGTGATACTCGACTGTCGACTTAGAGAGTCATGGGTTCGATCCTCGGTGAGAACTATGGAATTTTTCCAGGTGCTATTTGGTGCAAAGTCGTCCCACAAGTCCACCCAGCTTTAAATGAGTACCTGACTTAAGTTGGGGAAGTAAAGGCGGCTGGGCGTTGTGCTAACCACACAATCCCTTCATATGCCCAGGTCATAGAAATAGATAATTCTACACTTCATCTGCCCCGATGGCCCAGTAGGCTAAGGGAACATTAATTTACAAAGATATGTTTTATTTTGTCCACTTATTTCCTTTCTTAGCATTCCAGGTGCAAAAAATGCTGGGGGGCTCATTATGAAAAAGACAGTTTGACAGTCTTTTTGTAACTTATAACATTAATTATGTATTACGATTTGGCCTCCCCGGTTGCGCCACTGACTAAACCCATGACTTTCAGTCATCTTACTGTTATACATATCCTTAAAGTGTTAGTTTTTTTTTTGTATTTAACTTCATCTTCATCACACTCACACACATCCAAATTCCAGATTTTCACATTTAAAAAATATATGATCTATACAAGTGATAGCTCAGCAAACCCAGGATTTGAAACAATTTTTTGTAAGGGAGACAATATCACGCATTTTTATCTACCCTGATAAACAAATGGTTCGGTTCATTCACTGATCCTTACTTATCGCAAGCTCACTTCTTCAATGTATCAAAATTAGTGTCGCCACGGGGCAGGGGTGAAACTTCTGGGCCAAATCAGGGGGATGAATTATTGTTTTAGAAAGGCCCTGTCAAATGATTGGCACTGGAGGGGGGATTAGTTCGTAATTCGTTGGTGGCGTCACATGAATAAACTGTCGAATGTTTAATTGAATTGGGTCAAATGGGACAATGTTCGGACAATGACATCGTCTTGTTATTTTATTCCCCCGCTCCAGGGAAAATCCTGACTGTCCGGTACGAGGACTCCGGCCCACCAGCCCATGGAGGTCATTGAACTCATCTACAGCTTCGTGGGTCTCCAGATGCTGCAGTCTGTCCGGAAGTATGTGACTAAAGCAGATTCAGTCATGACGCGGTGCTGAAGAACGGAAGATCGAAAGATAAATTATAGCCTGTGTTACATGAAATTGTAGTCTGTGTTACATAAAATTATAGTCTGTGTTACATAAAATTATAGTCTGTGTTACATCACGTCTATT
>JAGDYQ010000038.1:6176385-6331414 GCA_021962125.1 Bulinus truncatus
AGCTGAGTTCCCATAGCTTTTTTGGCCAGATTTGTAATAAAAAAATAATTTTTTTCAAGCAGAAATGTTTTTCAGATCAAGCAGGTTATACGGTAGGCTATAACGCAAGAATACATATTAAACAATTATACGAAATAAAATTTTAAACTGAATATTATAAAAATTATATAAATTTGAGAAAAAAATTAAATTTTTGAAATATTGTATATTATAGAAAATAAAAAATGTTTCGTTTAAAAATTTTATTGAAAAAAAGTTTTTCAGCGGAAAAATATTGTTGATCAAGTAAGTTAAACGGCCGGCTAGAAGCGCGCATGAATACATATTTGATATTATAATGAGATATATTCGAACCCATAGATATTCGAACCTATTTCTATTTCCGGAGTGGCTGATTTTAGTACAAACTTTGGTAAATAATTTTTCTATGTCATTTTAAAGTCTAAAAATTTATAATAATTAAACAAGCAAAAAAGCGTTGAAATGAAAAGAATCTCACACTTTTTCCCATCTGCTGCTCCGGTAAACAAACAATTAAAACAAGAAGTTGCGAAAGATAATGTCGATATTATACAAACGATTCAAACGACAGTGTCAGAACAAACGTGTGTAGGCGATCATGGCGATGTAAACATAGACTCTGACAGTGACTTGCCAAGTTGTTGGACATTGGAGCAAAAAATAAACTTCTGCGGAAGATATGAGTGGCTGTGCGTTAGAAGAAAAAAGCTCGGCTGTACAGTCTGCCGAAAGATTGGAACACTTGGCATAGAAGCAAAAATGGGCATGAAAATATCGAAAGAATGGACTGATGGCACAGTATCTTGTTACGGAGATGAAAAAAAGAAACAGCAGAATTCACTCCGTAAGAAAATTTTGCTTCACAAGGAATCTGCTGGACATCAAGCTGCTGTAAAGATAGTAGCAGAAGCAGAAAAGGAGAAGCTTGAAAGCGTAGTTTTAAAGTCATTGACACGTGAGAAAACAGTGACGGCTAAAATTTTTCGCACTGCATACAAAGTTGCGAAAGGAAATCAGTCATTTAATAACTTTGAAATGGAAATTGATTTGCAGGAACTAAACGGAATTGACATGGGTCGCATTCTACATTCGACAAATGCATGCATTAATATTGTGAACCATATAAGCACTGAAATGAGACAGAAGTTGGTCAAAGAAGTGGTTGATTCAAAAAGTAAAATATCAGTGATGAAAGAACCAATAAATTTATTTCTGGACTTAGTCGAACTTCAAAGTGTCAGTGCCAACGGAATCTTTACTGCATTACTAGACTGTCTTAAATCTTACGGAATGGGTGAAGAATACTTAAAGAACTATTTAGTTTCTGTTACATGTGATGGTGCATCTGTCATGTTGGGATGCAGAAGTGGAGTAAAGAAGCTATTTACTGATAAATTTCCATCGGTGATAATCTGGCACTGTGCTAATCACAGACTTGAACTTTCAGTAGCAGATACCGTAAAGGACGTTTCAGGAATCAATAGATTTAAATCTTTTCTTGATAAGCTATACGTAATATACCATGCTTCTCCAAAAAATAGCAGAGAACTGCATTCATGTGCTGAATTAATTGAAGTAGAGTTATTGAAAATTGGACGTGTTTTAAGTACGCGGTGGGTTTCGTCAAGTTTCCGTGCAGTGTTTGCGGTATGGAATAATTATGCAGCTCTGGTGAATCATTTTGAAGAAGCAATGACTGATCCCACAAGAAGCAACAGTGAGAAATGTACATATGAAGGTTTGAAGAAGAAAATAGCATCAACTGAATTTGTGATGGATCTTGGCCTGATGTGTGATGCTCTTCAAGAGTTATCTGAAATGAGCTTGGACCTACAGCAGCGAAACACGAATCTTTACACCGCGAATAAAAAAATAAAAAGACTCGTACAGGTGTTCGAGGAACGAAGGCAAAGTCCGGGCCCATACTACAGGAATGCAACAGCAGCTGCTGAACATCAAATGTTTAATGGAATTGTACTGCACAACAGAAACAGCAGAAACGACCCTCCTATTGATGCAAATGTCTTTTACGAGAAACTTAGCGAATCAATTGCGAAAAGATTACTTTCTAATGATGATGTTGAACTAGCTCAATGGACTAGCATACTAGATCAGAGCCATTGGACAGATAACATGAACAAGCAGTTGACATTTGGTGAAACGGAAATTGAGAAATTGTGCAGCAGGCTACAACTTAACGAAAGAGAAATCATTTTTGGATTCCGTGATTATCTTACGGAAAGAACATATTCTGAAAGAATTCTTCCTCTGATACATGCTCTTAATACAATTTCCATTTCTTCGAGCGAGTGTGAAAGGGGATTCTCACAAATGAATTTGATAATCACCCCAACGAGAGATTCGCTTATGACAAAAACATTCTCGGCACTTTTATTCATCAATTGGTCGGCCCCCCACTAACATATTTTGATCCTACAAAGTACGTAGACTCCTGGCTGCTTCGAGGCAGACATTCAGCTCTAGACTCACAAAGCAAGAAAAGAAACCGAGATGATTTGTCTGATTTATTGATTGATTTATTGATTGATTTATTGATTGATGTATTGATTGATTTCAATGCCCGTTGTTGTTGTTGTTGTTATTGTTGTTGTTGTTGTTGTTATTGTTGTTGTTGTTGTTGTTATTGTTTGTTTATTACGTGACCTACTTAGGAGAAATTGGGGTCACTATGCCGTTGAAAGGGGTGGGTGGGGAGTGGGTGAGGGGGGGAGAGCTGGAGACAGTGTTGCAGGACCTGGGGTATCAGGGATAATGCAAAAGCGAATGTCTTTAAGTTTGTGAACGGGTGGGGTGTTGTTGTGTTGTTGGAGCAGTGGGTTCTCACAAATAAGGACCGACACCCAAGGGGTTCGAAAGTCGCAAAAACTTTTGACAACCACTGTCCTAGAGGTAGGCGAAACCATGGGTGGGGGGGGGCAATTCCTTACATTCAAACGATAACATTAGTTAACTCCAGCTTTCTTCTATTTTTAACTAGCCTTTTTTTTTTCGTGCTAACACCTCCACCATTTCTTACCTTCCATCTCCCCCTCCCCCACCTCCACCTCACACACGGCTGCTGGGTACTTACAACAGTGGGCAGGCAACTGGTTAGAGAAGGCCACTATCCGGGTTTAAGCCGGTCATCTATCAACTCTAAAGTTGAATCGTTTCGCCCACTGACCAAGACGGTTAGGTTTTAATGTCTTTCACTATGCAGACCGATTTTTTTCTTTTTTTCTTTGCGTGCTAAAAATAGCTGCGCATGCGATGAATACGGAAATTCCCGAACCGTTTCGCACGCGTTGAACTCGGAATGTTGACATAACACACAATTATCATCACCGAGAAACAAGAACAGATTTCAATATGATTTCTTTCTTTATTTTTGTTTATAGTTCCGGACACAGATGTTACAGCCAGTCAAAAGTAATGTAGTTATCAAAGGTAAAGTATTGAAGATGACAAAACATTAAAATGAGTGTTGCTTATCGTGGTCTTTGATGTCAATTGAACTTAAAGACTAAGACCACGTCTCATAAGACAGTGGACAAAATGTTTGTCTGTTTGTTTGTTTGTTTTGAATAATGAAAGAAATAATGACTTCCTGAATCAGGGGCGGCTCTTGTGCCGAGACAAACAACGGGAGCCCCGATAGCATCAGATTATTTAGGAATAGGTAAGGAACCCCATCCCACATTAGAGGGTTCGGCAATTGAGGACCATGGGAGGGGGGGCGCCGGGGGCGGTCGCCTGGTTTGCTTGTCCTTAATGACGGTCTTGGGCACCGTATTGATAGCTAAAGACTAGGACAGTCGTGTATCTTCTTCTTTCTTTTGTCTCTACAGCCCATTTAGGGCCCTAGCCTGCCATGCTACTCTTCTCCACTTTTCTAGATCCGTGGTCTTCTGCCTCCACTCTCTCACTCCTATGGCTTAAAGGTCTTTCTCCACTTCCTCCAACCATATGCTTCTTGGCCTGCCTTTAAGCTTTTTCTCATTGGGTGTTGCCTTATATATTGCTTTTGGACCTCTGTTGTTTTCCTTTCTTTGTAACTACCAAGGCAAACTATTGTGAAACTAAATTAATTCAGCATTTAGACTGGCAAGCCGATTTCAAAGAAAACAACGTGGGGAATATATATATATATATATATATATATATATATATATATATATATATAAAGAGAAAACTAATTAGACATAAACAAGTGGATTAGTATAACAAGAGAAAGACAAAGAGGTACTGTACTTTAGGTATATTCAGACAAGTTTAGAATCACTGTTCAGTTAGTAAGTCAACATTGAAAGTTCATGGATCCAGGACACAGTTATATATTTTGATAACTAGAAGTACAACGTTATATCTTTGTTTTAGGTAGAATTAGTCTGTCAGCACAGGTCGGTGACCTCTAGATATAGGTGACGATAGATGTAATTAGGGAGACAAAGAAATACTAGCCCACAGTGAGTTTTTAGCCGCACCAATCCCTAGGCTGGAATAAGAGTCATTAATATGTAGATGAGTTAGAAAGGGGGTTTGGGAGCCAATCAGAAGTTCTGGGCGTTTGGGGCACGTGATAAATCATCAAACAATATAATGGGATGTGAGTGAGTTTTTAGGGGACAGTTAGAGGGTCAGAGGCAGAGAGCAGGTAGAGAGCAGATTAGAGACACGGAGATAGAGACAGGGGGTCAGACGGAGAGTAGTGGAGACAGTTAGGGAGTAGTGGGCAGAGAGGACGATTAAGAAGTTCAATTGAGATCGAGAATAGAACAATAATTGTAAAGTTGTTGATAGGATATTTAAATTAACGTATTCATGATGTATCTTTGTGTTGTGTTGAAATAAAGTAAAATAATCATTATTGACTCGGCTACCTTGTTAATTGAATGTTAGTAAAAGTAAACTATACACGCTGTGAACGCCTCCGAAGAGAAGAAGAAAAGCCTCCACAGTCTGTGATGCAAACAAATATAAACCAAATAAAAAAATACAGCGTTACACATGGAGGCAGCCAAAACAAGACTTCATAGTACAGATTGTTGCAGATTAATCTGAGAAAATAAACAAGACAGTGATCTAAAGAAACGTTCTCTACACGACAAAAGTAAAGTCAATTGAAAGTTAACACAGTGACCCCAGGTGAACCGAGGAACAGTGCACAGATACACACTCCCATGTACCAGAGCAGAAGAGTTACTGCTAAATGCTTATTCGTGACCAGGTGATTTTTTTACTCAAGTCTTCGTACAAGTTTGCATCGTTCAACTCTACGTTTATATTCGTGTAATTCAAGTTTCCAGTTTGCATCAATTTCTTCTTCACTCGCATCGCTGAGTTCTTCGTTTGAATTTTCGTCGTTCAAGTTCGTATCTATAATATAAGTCCTCGTATATTTTGCATCGCTGAAGTCAACATACAGTCTACACACTACAAAGAGAGCAGTAAAGTGAAAGCCCACAGCTGAGATGCCAATGCATGTGTACAACTGCTACACACAATAGAGCCCAACCAGGTGAATGAATGTTTTGATTTGACGGTCGCCAGGAATGCGAGTCCAGTGTTGGCCTAATTTGCTGAGACGCAATCCCAGATGGTGAATTTAGCAGATTATTACTGCTACTACAAGTTTCATAATATTGATGCAGTGTCGCTTAATAATACCCTGTGGATTTCTATTAATTAAATTGAATAGTGATTGTCAAGTTCATTTTCATATGAAGAAATTAAATTTGTGTGTGCCTTATTTTAATAACGTGAATTGTGGTGAATTGTGATGTTTCCCGGATCAAGTGAGCAGGAGCAGAAGGTTTTTCAAAACAGAAAACAGATAAGTTAAAGTAGTATTGATGCACATTGTTCTCATTTTTTTATTTTTAATTGTTATATGTAATTATTGTCTGAACAGAAGATTAGCTTTTGTTTAGAACTCTTTTTAGGGTAAATTTTATTGTGTTTTTGAAAAGGATATACACCGCTTGTGTGTTTAATATCTTATTCTATATTTTTACATATTATTATTTTCTTTAGGATCGAGTTATTGAAGAGACACTATTTTAAGGCATATATTATATTGATGAGACACGTTAATTTTGTGGACGTTAACTAACTTGAATATTGTCAACTGCATTGTACATTGGTGTGACATTTATACATTGCATATTATTTGTCACGTTAAGAATTGTTATTATTGAAGATTTAAATCCCATTTTACAGATACAGTTTTAATTCAGTCAGTGAGCTATAACAATATGGAAAGTACCGGTAGCTCAACTTATCTTAATGAGCTGAAAAAACAGGGACAGGTACTAGGGTACAGCGGAAAAGAATTACAAAAATTTATTAAAGAACAACAAGAATATCAAGAGAAGGAGAAAGAAAGAGCAGAGAATGAGAAAGAAAGAAAGAGCATATCAAGAGCAAAGGGAACGAGAGGAAAGAGCAGAGAAGGAGAAAGAAAGAGCATATCAAGAGCAAAGAGAAAAAGAAGAAAGAACTTTTCAAATAAAAATGCTAAAATTACAAGCTCAAGGTCAATATGATATTGAACAGGTAGAAGACTATGAAGAAACACATCCCACTGCACATATTCAAATAAATGACACTGTTGACATTTCTCCTGAACAGATTAATAGCATTTTTACTAAATTAGACAGCATAGACAAGAGCATACAGCTAATATTTAAGAAACTCAGTCAATTAGAAAATGACACAGTCATTGTTGACAGCAAACTAGATGAACATAGACAGTCAGTGACAGAACAGTTGTGCAAATTAAAATGTCATACAGCAGATATAAACAATACAGCACAATTACTGAAACTCCCCATAAATAAAGTTAAACTGGCATTAAGTAAAGACACACACACCAGAACTGCATTAACAAAATCTGAGAATGATTTGCATGTATCAAAGATAAACAAATGTTTAAATCCATCCAGACCAGTACATTACTTGGGTTGCATACAGACAATCAAACACAATAAAGTACAACCAGAAAAAGTAACCTTACCGTTAAATGAGCCATTTAAACAGAGACGACATAATCACTTAAGGCTATCAAATAGTAAACCTCTAGTTTGTTATATTTGTCATTCCTTGGGGCACAAAGCAAAGTTTTGTAACAGAAAATTTAGACATTTAACTTGTTTCAGGTGTTTTAGGAAAGGACACATTCAGAAATACTGCAGATTTCAATTCAGAGAAGAACACAATTTAAACCTTCATAGACAAGGTCAGCATAAAGGTCAACAGTACAGTAAAGTTAACACTTTCACCAACACAACAAATAGAAATATGGAAGTTGATCAACCCAGATATAAACACAAATCCAACAATATATATTATACACCATTGAGAAAAGTTGCACATATTGATAACTTGAATTCATTTTCACAACAACGTTACTCATTCAACAGAAATAGATATGGTGAAGATCATTGGCACAACCAGTACAACAGTAACAGATATAATGTAGATTACTCACATGTAAATTGTTCACAGCATAAGTTTCTTCACAGTGAGAGAAGATCACATGACAATGACAGATTTCATAGAAACATAGACAGAAATTGGAGACATGTTGCTCCAGGTTGAATTTTGATTTGTACAGAAATTTTTCTATTCTTCAGCAATTTACTTTTATATAATTAAAAATTTAACTGTTCGACTTCATCATAATTTTATACAGGTTTTGTCAACTTAATAATTTATATTGTCTTAATGAAAATATAAATCAAGCTAATTGCATGTTAAGATCATATTTTACAGATAGTTTACCAACATATCTTTGTTTTATTGGAATGCTTATTATAAATGATTACTTCATTTACTGATAATAATTGGAAGAAATATGTTAATCTTTATGTGTCAGATTTTAGTTTAGTGATGAACTGTTTATCATCATTGATTTTGATATTTCATGTTACTCATTTACATAGATTCAATATTTAATACTTCTATACCATGGGCATGCTATCATGATTGAATTGAAGCATTTGTATTATTACCATTGTGAATACATACATCTGAATTATGTTTTTAATGCCAAGTGTCGGATATTGTTTTGGATAGTTTTATTCTTCTATTTATTCTACCCAATGGATTGTCTCAGATTTTTTTTAGAGTTTATAAAGATTAATTGTTTTACATTTAGTAGACAAACTGATGATGAATATAGTCCTCATTTTGATTCTGATTATTTTGATGTAAATTTTTCTTTGCTTTATCACTTGACTATTTTTACTCAGCAAGAATGTTGACACTTACACATATGATATAATGTATATATATAAAAAAAATGTATAACATTTTTTTAGATGGAGAAGGAGGGTGTAACAATAGCTTTAGGTATATTCAGACAAGTTTAGAATCACTGTTCAGTTAGTAAGTCAACATTGAAAGTTCATGGATCCAGGACACAGTTATATATTTTGATAACTAGAAGTACAACGTTATATCTTTGTTTTAGGTAGAATTAGTCTGTCAGCACAGGTCGGTGACCTCTAGATATAGGTGACGATAGATGTAATTAGGGAGACAAAGAAATACTAGCCCACAGTGAGTTTTTAGCCGCACCAATCCCTAGGCTGGAATAAGAGTCATTAATATGTAGATGAGTTAGAAAGGGGGTTTGGGAGCCAATCAGAAGTTCTGGGCGTTTGGGGCACGTGATAAATCATCAAACAATATAATGGGATGTGAGTGAGTTTTTAGGGGACAGTTAGAGGGTCAGAGGCAGAGAGCAGGTAGAGAGCAGATTAGAGACACGGAGATAGAGACAGGGGGTCAGACGGAGAGTAGTGGAGACAGGGAGTAGTGGGCAGAGAGGACGATTAAGAAGTTCAATTGAGATCGAGAAGAGAACAATAATTGTAAAGTTGTTGATAGGATATTTGAATTAACGTATTCATGATGTATCTTTGTGTTGTGTTGAAATAAAGTAAAATAATCATTATTGACTCGGCTACCTTGTTAATTGAATGTTAGTAAAAGTAAACTATACACGCTGTGAACGCCTCCGAAGAGAAGAAGAAAAGCCTCCACAGTCTATGATGCAAACAAATATAAACCAAATAAAAAAATACAGCGTTACAGGTACATTAAACTTTTGGCTTATTGACTGGGCGATTCGCTGACTGGTGATATGACTGAATGAATAATACAATTGATGATTGGTTTATTGAATTATTACTGACATTTTTCTATTTACCTTTATATTGCTGGATTGAATGGCCCTATGATTTGTTCACCCCAGCTATGTACCAGTCCAGAATGTGGTGTTGTGTGTTGTGCTACGAGATCGTGACCTTTATATTCTATGGGACTGTCTTGAGTTTCTCAATCTTCTATCTCTTGTACTGGTTTCAACAGACCATAGATAGGTTGTACCTACAGGTGAGTAGGTCCATTTGATACATCTGTTGTACTGTTTTCAGCAGACCATAGATAGGTTGTACCTACAGGGAGGAAGGAACCAGTTAATTACATCTTTTTTACTGGTTTCAACAGACCAAAGTTGATATCTAAAGGAGGGTGTTTTCAAGTCTTAACTATTATATTCATTATACTCAAAGTAAAAGACCTAAATAATGGGAATTTCTTTTCATGGCTATATCAAGTCATTGTATTGGTTTCACTGGTTTAAGTATATCACCAACTGGCCCTACAGGGGCGCCGCTATAAGGCCGGGGTGGGGGTGGGGGGATAGAAGCAACCGAGCATGAGGGGGGATTGGGGGGGGGTCACATATGAAATTAAATTTCATTTATTTATTTTTGCTACGGAATTGAGGGGAAAATGGGAGGGGGCTATTTGAATTGCCCCGGGTTGGCGGACCACAGGGTGGACCAGTCGGGCGGCTTGCTGGCCATTGGGCTTTATGGCAGCGAGTTTGATCTCACGGGCTCTAGGAACTAAGTCTCAGCCCGAAGTTGTCACTGAGAGCGTGTGTGTGTGTGTGTGAGTGAGAGAGAGAGAGAGAGAGCGTGTCAGGAGGCCCTAGATTTGTTGGCTGCGGTCGCGGGCTATGTCGGCAACTCTGTATGTATTTGTGAGAGAGAGAGTGTGTGTGTGTGTATGTGTTTGTTAGTGTGCATGTGTGTGTTTGTTTGAGTTTGTGTTTGTTCTGTCCATTTTAATGCACGGTACACACATCATATGTTTGTAGAAATTTCAATCTGGGTCCACTCGCCATCTGTGTAATGGGGCCGGTAATTGCTATAAGTTTTTCTCTTCTTCTTCTTCTTCTTCACTTCTCCTATCTACTCTCTACCACAGCTACTAACTAGACGAGCCACCAAACTGCACACCGAGCGAGAGGCTGAGCAGAGCCTTCAAATGTCAGCCGAGTCGGAGATGGGCAAGTCGGAAGTGGGCAAGTCGGAGCTGGCTCCGGAGGGGTACTGTGACAGTCGGATGGATGTAGTGGACGTGGAGTACACTTACGACGGAACGTGGAGTTGCGGGGATTCCCTCCAAGTCTTCCACCTGAATGAGGGGAAACCCTGAAGCTCTCAGCGGATTTACCCGAAAAGCATCGCTAGAAGCATCGACTTACTCGTTTTTTTTTTCAGGAGAGGGGGGAGTTTTATGGGAATTTCCCGATTTAGTCAATGCTACCTACATATCAATTGAGAATTTTTTTTCCCTCAAATTGTTTCTTTCCGCGTTAGATGTCTTTACATTCCATCAGTAGAGGAGAAATAATGTCAACAAAAAGATTTTATTTTTAATAAGCCATACAGTTTTTTTTAGTTTAATGAACAATTTGACGTGACGGAACATGTTAGTTTGTGAAGGCAAAATTTGTATATGCTTATAGTAAAGGAGTACTTGTTTATAAACATATATATTTATAAGATTTTAAAACATATAAACATTGATGATATAACTAGCTATCCGTATTTGTTTTGTATTGTATATATGTATATAAATATACTGTTTTTAAAAGAGAAAAAGGCATTTTAATGAAAACATAATTTTTTTATGAAAGGTTTCACCAGTTGTTGTCTTTAAAAAATGTTTATATAATTACACACACAAACACACACACACACAATTTGCAAATACTCTTCGACACATGCATATGTCATGTCATACAAAAGGCAGATTATGAATTGAGAATGGCAGGGTCAACTTGACCCAAGGGCTCGCCTTAGACTACGTCTGGTTAGGTCCAGTTATTAACAATCACCACATGCTGATTCACGATTCATACTTCCATGTTATGAGTGGTTGGCTTAGGTGCCCAAGCACACTATGATTACCCCGATGCTCCCAGCGTTGTTAAGCCGGCTCTGGAGTTATGTATTTTCTAAAGCTGCAAGTGATAACATGATGTCAGAGAGGTACTGGAAACGCATTTTATTAAAAAGCAATCACCTTAATCCACTTTTATAGGGGCCGCATGATACGTGACATTTTGAATTCTTTCATTGGTAATCAGAGAGGGCGAACCCAAGCCCACTGGTAGGCCCTGGGGTTTACAGAGCTGATTAGACTGCCTTGTGCAGAAGGATATTACCCAGCAGTCATTGCACATATGAGAATAACAATAAAGTGGTTGGGTTCATTTCCACTAATCTAAAAAACACTCACACCGGCGATGTACAGTTCTAATGGACAGGTAAACTATTCGACCACCTTTTGCCATCCACCCTTCCCCCCCCCCAACCCTTTTGAAAAGGGGCCCATTTAATGATTACATCCTGTTAAATGTAATTCAAAAAGGGCCCCACATTCTAAAGGGGGCCCATTTAATTATCACTTCCTATACAATTTAATACTAAGAGGGCCCACTCTTTTAAAAGCCCCCCCCCCTTTGATAATTACGGCCTACTATATCTAATGCAGAGGTCTCTCACTTCTAGAAAAACTCTTTTATGTATTACTTCTGCTAAAGCTTATGCTAAAAGGGCCTCGATATGAGCTTTAACCCACGGCCCCTAAAAATATCAGCATGGTGCCCCCAAAAGAGCTTTGAGCTACTCAGTGTATAAATGTTGATGCCAATTTAAATCTTTATGTGCACGACTACGTCAGTAAAAGTAACCTAGCGCAGAGATGAAAGCTACATTTAAAAGTAACCTATCGCAGAGATGAAAGCTACATTTAAAAGGAACCTATCGCAGAGGTGAATGCTACATTTAAAAGTAACCTATCGCAGAGATGAAAGCTACATTTAAAAGTAACCAATCGCAGAGGTGAAAGCTACATTTAAAAGTAACCAATCGCAGAGATGAAAGCTACATTTAAAAGTAACCAATCGCAGAGATGAAAGCTGCATTCAAAATCTGGAACGTCCATGGCTGAGTTTGATTGAATTACACCTCGTCGTCAACTTAATGTCTGATGTGATGGAGATGTGTTGCTGACAGCCCCGTAGCGTGAAAATTCTACAGCAAGGGCCAGGCATTCTACAGCAGGGACCAGACATTCTACAGCAGGGGCCAGGCGTTCTACAGCAGGACCAGGCAATAGCAGGAGGGCCAGGACGTACATTTTACTAAGTAGAGCAAACAAGCAGAGGGGGCCAGACAAAACCCAGGGGGGCCCGGCCCCTTGCCCCCCCCGCACGCTACGGGCCTGGTTGCTGAACGGAATATCTGTTTTGGTTGCGGTTAGTTTTGTTTGTTTTTTTTAAAGGGAGAGAAAAAAAATGTAGAACCTGGAGGTGGTTTTGTGAACAAACAGAGCGGAGACGTGGTGGAGCTGCATTATATCTGCTTCAGAGTACATGACAATATTGATCGGCCGTGAATCAGGTGTGGCATTGCTAGTGATTGCAATTAAACTCAATTAAGGCAAAAGATAAACAATTTAAGCTAATTTTTGACAAACATGTGTGTGTGTGGGGGGGGGGAATATTGTGCTAAAGGGAGATAGATTCGTCGCACTGCTAATAAAAATGTTACCATGGAAACTCCAGTTTTTAAAGGTTCGTTCCGGAAGTAACACCTTTTTTTTTTAACTGATCTAGTTTGTTAATTATTATTTTTTTATTATTCTGTGTAGCATTAAGATATTTTTTCTTCAATAGAAATTCATAGTCACCGTGTTCATATTATGGACGTAAAGAAATTATTTGATGCATCTTAAATATTATTCCTAGGAAAGAGCCCTTTCTCAGTTCGCGGGACGTTCATAGCATCATAGTTTTATGAGGGCACACATTTCTCTGGAATATTTATTCCAGGATTTTATTTATTCAAATCTTTTATCATAACCCCACTCCCAAACACGCACACACACACACACCACACGCGCGCACGGACACGAGCACATTAACTATAACATATTCGATGTTTTTTTTTTCCTGAATCCCAAACATTCCCTTCACTTTCAATTTCTAACCGGATAAATTAGGATCATAATATTAGTAGTAGTAGTGGAGGACGGTGGATGGGAGGGGGGATAAATATGTTTATATTTGAAATCATTGTTAGAGTTTGTTCCCTTTATTTATTTTTTTTTTTTGGATTTTAGCTATTGGCGCCGCTCCGAAAGAATGACCAACGTCTTTACTAACGTGAGTGATGTCCAAGATGACCATACCGGCCATGTCACGGCAGGCTACGTTCAACTGAGTATAAATGTTGCGCTGTTTCTGCTGGGCATTCTAATTGTGGTCAGTAACTTTTTGACCATACTGACCGTCTGCACAACCAAAGTGCTCAGAACTTTGCAGGTAAGTTGTTTTTATTTGTTATTGTTGTCATTATTGCTTTAATCTCAGCCTCGCCATGTTCATATGTTTCGTTGTGGCTGGGTTTGTTTGTTGGTTTGTTTATTGTTTTTTGGTTGTTTTTTGGTTTGTTTGTTTGTTGGTTTGTTTGTGTGTGTGTTTGTCTGTTTGTTGGTTTGTTTATTTGTTGGTTTGTTGGTTTGTGTGTGTGTTTGTTGGTTTGTTTATTTGTTAGTTTCTTTGTTTGTTTGTTTGTTTGTTTGTTGGTTTGTCTGTTTGTCTGTTTGTTGGTTTGTTGGTTGGTTTATTTGTTTGTTGTTAGTTTGTTGGTTTGTTGGTTTGTGTGTGTGTTTGTTCTTTGTTTGTTGGTTTGTTTGGTTTTGTGTGTTTGTTTGTTGGTTTGTTTGTTTGCTTGTTGTTTGTTTGCTTGTTGTTTGTTGGTTTGTGTGTGTGTTTGTTTGTTGGTTGGTTTGTTTGTGTGTGTTTGTATATTGGTTTGTTTTTTTGCTTGTTGTTTGTTGGTTTGTTTGTGTGTGTTTGTTTGTTTGTTTGTTGGTTTGTGTGTTTGTTTGTTGGTTTGTTTGTTTGTTGTTTGTTTGTTGGTTTGTGTGTGTGTTTGTTGGTTTGTTTCTTTGGTGTTTGTTTGTCAGTTTGTTGGTTTGTTTGTGTGTGTGTGTGGTGTTTGTTGGTTGGTTTGTTTTTGCGTGTGTCTTTGTTTGTTTGTTGGTTTGTTTGTGTGTGTTTGTTTGTTTGTTTGTTGGTTTGTTTGGGTGTTTGGCTAATGTTATTCTACTTTTGTTTTCAGAATAAATATATTATTGCCCTGGCTAAGGCAGATATGTTTGTCGGTATCAGTAACTTGCTCTTGTTGATACAGAAGTATGCCAAACCTCCCACACATTGGACTGAAGTGAGTCACGTCACGTGTAGCAGCAATACGTTGACGACAAGCGAACATTTTTACACTTTATCTAAATATTTCAAACTAGGAGTTGCCCGTTCCATTCGCAACTAAAAGTTGTATCTCAATAAAATGATTAATATGAGAATAATCGTTCAAACACGCAAACCGGCAGCAAGACCAGAAGCATATAGTTAGCAATGTAATATTTACAACTGGCTCATTACTTGTCGCGCTTTTTTTTTTTACAAATACATGTCGTATAATTTTACATTAATAAAAACAAGCAATTAAGCCTGTTCCATTCTGGACACAGGACGTGTTAGCGCATTTTCGTGTTATGTATCAGTACGTTTGTTAGCTTTCAGTAAATATTTGTACATTTTGGAAATGTTTATAAATTCAATTGTGTAATGCATATATCCGTAAAAAAAAAATTATAAAGACGTTTCTTTATATTTGAAAAAAAAATATTGTCTCTTAAATCTAACTACAAGTGGTTTGTGGTTAATGAAATAGGACTCATAATTGAAAACATTCGAAATTATAGTCATTTAATCGTCCGAAAACTCCGTCAATTGTTGCATAGCTCTGATACTTTCAATTAAACTCAGAACACAAGCTTACTATTTCATTTGATGAGTTTCTTAATAAATCTTGGTGAAACTACGTGCTACAGTATTTCGCACCAAATGAATGGGTTATTGAACGTACAAGGTGTATATATAATATATAAGCCCCTTAGGAGCCCTGAAGCCCGGCCCTCAGAGGTCCTATCGCGAAATGAACTTTTGATGTATACATGGCAGGCCAAGACCTACAAAATGATATATACATCATGGGTCTAGGACTTATAGTTGCTGAGATATAGGCGCTCCTTTATTAATATAGCTTATATAGTAAAAAACGGTACTAAGCCCCCTTTTACGGCCCTCAGAGGTCAGATCGCGAAATGAACTTTTGCTGCACACATGGCAGGCCAAGACCTACAAAATGATATATACATCATGGGTCTAGGACTTATGGTTGTTGAGATCTAGGGTGATGACAGACAGACAGACAGACAAAACGGTGACAATAGAGCATTTTTTTTCGAAAATACTCTAAAAATTGTATCATCGGGGAAGGACGTCATAGATGATATCCCAAGTGCAGAATTATTTTCTTTTTTTATTTATAGCAATGCGTCCCCATTCTGCCACATGCGCAGCACACTTCCGAGAAATGACGTCATAGAGGATTTTTATTTATAGCGACTTTATATTAAGCGACGGCATCCCCACACGCACGGGCGGACTACGAGATAGCTGCTTTATTAGTAGGAAAAAGAGTTCATCGTATTTTAGCAAAAAATTGATAGGAGTTTGTATGGAGGGGGGAAGGGGGTAATTAGTTTATAATCTAAACTAAGAATTGGGAGTTGTGAGATCAATTATCATTAACTTCTCGAAGCCTAATAGATTTTAATTTTTTGAACACTTGCGTATTCTCAATGACAATACTCAGTTTTAAAAACCGTATGAGTCAATTAAATTCTCACGGAGTCCCAAAGCTAATTACCTTTTGAACATATTGATATAAAGGGAAAAATGGAAGAAAGATATAAAGGCGTCTCAAGCTAAAGAAGTATTCACACACACACACACACACATATATATATATATACATATATATAATGTACCCTACGTCATTGTACCCACTTCATCTCCGCACTCTCTTCCACAGTGCCAGTACAATACGGCCATCTTATATTCCAGCATCAACTACAGCCTGTTCATCCTGCTGTCCGTGGCGCTTGACCGCTACCTGTACATCGTCCACCCTTTCATCTACATGCGTCACGTGACCTCGAGGAAAATCGCCATTTCCCTTGTTGTCGAGTGGACACTGGCCACTGCGCATGGTTTTCTAGCGGCCTACCTGCCCAGGGGAGGGGGAGATATTGAGGCACGTAATAACGGTCGTTGTACTATCTACCGAGTTGAGGTTATAGGCTGTATTGTTCGGTGATTAGTATTTAGCCCCCTCCCCCCCCCCACACACACACCCCAATTTCTCACATCGGATAAAAAAGGGGCTGTCCATAAAGTACGTCACGCTATTTAGACGATTTTTGACCCCCTCCTCCCCCCTGTCACAAAGTGTCACAAATCTCGGGACCCCCCCCCCCAAAGTACGTCACACTTTCGAAAATTTATTTTTAATTAAGAACTAATTAAAATGTAATCGAAAACTTAAATCGCACTTCACTATTAAACTGCCTTAAAATATAAATATTAAAGAACTATCAGATTATTAAATGAGTTTAATAGTTGAATAACTAATTGTCAATAGTTATTCTTTGAAACAGTAACTCAATCAATTGAATTTGAAAAAAAAAATTGCAAAAATTAGATTGACAATTATATAATAAACATCATTTATCTGCTACCTATTTATTTACAATGGGTGAGGTGAACTTTGAGATAATCTTCCGATTATGCATTCTATTGACACAGGATAAGAAGTAGATTAGCGAAACTTGACCTAAACCAGTGATTAAATAATAAAAATGGAGACAAAATAATGTGACTAAAAAAAAGGACTAGATTGACAAATTATGTGGGCAGCTCTGGTGCTATATTGAATATGTTTATAGTGGGCCTGTGAATTATGTTTAATAAAAAAATATTCACTAGACGTCATCCATCCATGGTGAAGTGTTTATCCATAGTTAAGACTGACATAAATCTTTCCGCATCATCGATTCCTGGAAGGATAGTTGCAGACAGATCAACTTCATCCTCATCTAGCCACTCAACATCCTCTGAATGTGCATTTTCCATTCTGCCAATAATTGCCATGAGTTCTCTTTGCCTTCTAGCAGCGATTCTCAAAGGACGAATGCGTTTCATCTGAGTTGATTCTGGAAAATTTGGGGTTGGCACATTCTCCTAGGAGACGAGTGGCCGAGTGGTATAGAGCGCTCGACTGTCGACCGGAGCGTCCCGGGTTGCAATCTCGGTGAGAACCTTAGGACTTTTTCAGGTCCTGGTGAGAGTTCCCAAGTCCACCCAGCTTTAAATGGGTACCTGACTTTATGTTGGGGGAGTACAGGCGGCTGGGAATTGTGCAAACCATACAATCCCTTCATATGCCTAGGTTATAGAAACAGATGAATTCTACACTTCATCTGCCCCGATGGCCCTTTAGGGCTAAGGAAACTTTACTTTTTTACATTCTCCTGCGCCCGAGCTCTGTGTTATCCTGTATGTTTCTTCAACATTGTTTGTGAGGCAAAGTATAAGTGACACACTTTGCAAATTCGATCATGTATGCTGGTCTGCAAAGATGGACAATAAAGATCATATGGTTGCACTTTAAAATCTCCTGTTGGTCTTGGCATAATGTCATCAAATTTGAGAGTTTGTGCCACAAACAAACAACGAAGGAAATGAATGTGCATCTGCATCTGCTCTTTCTGAAGCTCTGAGTCCATCAGTTGTTTGTGTTATTGGGATTGGATTTGGAGGAGGAAATAATCTCGAAGGTAAAACGTTGAAAAATGAGCTCCGGACTTTGTCGCAACATTTTATGTCCTGAAAATTCACAATTTGAGTGCAGTATTGGCTGGTGAGAACATGATGGTCAAACCATTTTTATCTTTCGACATCAGTCCTGCTGCATTCAATTCAGATTTCTCAGGGTTGATATATTCTGCAACTGTTGGAAATTGGTCAACAATCACATGCGACCAGATTTCAGCTAAAGTTTCACCTGCAAACTTGAAGTTTGTTCTTTCCAAATCCTCATTTATTGTTCTGCCCTGCGAATCAAAGTGGATGCCATAATGTTCATTTGGCAATATGACACCAGACAGTTCGCTGCTAAATGGAGCCATTCGATGTTCCACGCGATTATAAGCACTTCTTCCTGGTGCACTGGTTGCAAAGAATAAGGCATCAATATTATTTTAACGAAGTGATGGATTGGTAATTTTTTGTATTATAATACAAGTTCCAAATTTCTTTATCAGTGATATAATTATGCGAGCAGACAACAAAGAAAAAATAACACTTCCGTAAGGCTACTGATAAAACAAGGCTTTGCAACAGTTTATTAGCGGTCCTAACTATAGCATGAGGAGTTGTGAACAACACATTGAAAAGATATGCATTTCATGCTATTTTGACATAAAACTAATTCAAGTATTTCACAACTTTTTTTGAAAATTATTTTTAAAACTATTAAGTTTTACTAAAAAAAATAAAAAAAATAAAATTAGAAATAAAATGAAAAATATATAAAAAATGTGACGTCACACTTGGCCTGACCCCCCCTCTCCCCCTGTCACAAACTGTCACACTTTCTTATACCCCCTCCCCACCCCTTGGAGCGTGACGTACTTTATGGACGGCCCCAAAGAGCATTCAGGCCTTTAACACTGTACATTTATAGAGTGTAGACCAAGAGAGGACTTATTATAGCATACAGACTCACCATTGGCAGACAGGACGACCGACAGACGGAGACAGACATAATCACAAACAAACAATGTTTTTACTCATTTTTTTTTTTTAAAATAGGTGTTAGCCTTAAAATGCTGCCAACTCCGCAAGACAGTGAAAATTAGATTCTATATCGTTTTATAGTCTCACTGTGTTTCTTTATTGTTTCTGCGCTTGCCGTTTCTATATATAGCTTACGTTAATCTTGTATAGCACAGCTCTGAAACTGACTAGAGTTACGCTCCTTGATATTGGGTTATGATACTTGACATTTGTAAAGGTTTAATGTAATCAGCAGATTTAAATGCATGCGCACCGGGCTCGGGACAGTGGTCCCAAACTTCTAGGAGCCCCGTAAACCCCAAATTTGTTCTTGGAACGTTATCCCCTCCCCCTCACCGGCCTTTATGTTTTTTTTTTGAAAAGGCCCAAAGTTTTCTTAGGTTCCGGGGGGGGGGTCCTCCACCCGACCCTTATCCCCCTCTAATCACCGTCAAAAGATATTCTTATGTTTATATAAAATTAGCTTTATCGATTATATATTTATATTTTTATTTGTGTGTTTCTCTTCCAAATAGTTTACGTATATAGTCTCGTGCGCGTGAGGTGATCACGCGAGTTTGTGTCTGTTGCTATACGACTATGTTGCTATGTTGCTGTAATGTTATGTTGCTATGTTTTGTGACGTAAGTTAGGAAGGATATGACGTCAATTGGGAATAAATGCCGATGGTTTACTATGTTCACGTTTTCCTGTATTTAATTTTGAAGTTATTGACACGGAGGGTTTATGAGTTTTATGTATACATAATTTTCTTTTTTTTATGCACTGACAGAAATGTGACCCTCTCAAGGCCTTTCAGTTGCCCTATGTCAGGTATGAGTTTCCCGCCGTCTTCTGTCTCGTCTGCTGCGGTACTCTCGTCCTGTACGGGCTGATTGCGAGAACCGCCAAAAAACACTGGGACAGGAAAGTTAAGAGGCTACACCTGCTGAAGTCCGCGGACAAATCGCTACCCTGTGGCGAGACATTTCCCGTGAGGTCAGTGAAAATAAAATTGCGGTTATTTACGAAGTGCAAGGAAACAAAAGCAAGCAACGCTGACGTCAATATGTCATCGGTCGGTTCGAGATGCCCGTTGTCCAGCAATATCGTGCTACAACCAGTATCAACTTCTATGGAGATGGCGGGAGACAATCGGTCGTCATCGAACGAAGAAACGTCTCGGACGCATTTCGACACAAATGAAAGGATAGATACTGGTATCGATATAATGACAGATACTGGTATCGACGTAATGACAGATACTGGTATCGATGTAATGACAGATACTGGTATCGGTGTACTGACAGATGATGGAATTGATGTAATGAAAGATACTGGTATTGATTTACAGAAAGCTACTGTTATCGATGTTCTGACAGATACTGGTATCGATATACCGACAGGCATTGATCAAACAACAGCAGCTGCATTCACTAAGAGCAAATGTCAAATTTCCAAAATCGACACTCGTCACTGGACATTCAGCTCCCCGAGTAAACTGACCAACAGTGACACGTGTCAGTCAACTGTCACTGAAGCCTCTAACCTTCTTACTTTACTTCATCCAAAGTCTGATACACTCTCAGTTAAAACCCAAAGTCAAAGGGAACCTTTTGATTCGCCCCCGATGACGCGTAGCTCAGTGGGCCATAGTAACAACACTGCGGACATTATTATCACTGGCCAGTCCTCGTGTGTAGCACAAAATGTATGTCCTACATCTTCCATGTCATGTCCTTCCACCGGCAGCATAGGACACCGCACATCCTCCAACGAGCCACCTGGCCCTCTTCCGGCGCTTCCGTCCAACGGTCGCTCAATACTATCCAGTATTCCTACGCCGGCACCTCCGGCCAGGGCTGCGATGACGTCATCCGACGAGGCGACCAACGTGAGCGGCGAGAGGCGAGTCAAAGCCTGCGTCAACCTCAAGTCACTCAGGTGGCTGAGGCTGATGGTCGTGGTGTTCGGCCTGTTCCTTGTGTGCTGGGCCCCGATCATGATCTCCATCCTGGTGTCCTGGTCTCAACCGTTGGCCCCTGTGGTCACCGATGTATTCTCCATGCTGGGGTTGGCCAACTCGGCGGTCAACTTTTTCCTGTACGCCTTCCACACCAGACATTTTAGGCAAATGATCACCAGGAGAATTATAGGCAGATGCAGAGATTGAGATGCAACTTTATGAATGACTTTGTTTCGTTTGCTACACTTTCTAAATGACTTTGTTTCGCTTATTACAGTTCTGAATGACTTTGTTTTGCTTATTACACATTTTTTCTGAATGAATTTGTATCGTTTGTTACACATTCCGAATGACTTTGTTTCGTTTGTTACACATTCTGAATGACTTTGTTTTGCTTGTCACACATTCTGAATGACTTTGTTTCGCTTGTTACACATTCTGAATGACTTTGTTTCGTTTGTTACACATTCTGAATGACTTTGTTTTGCTTGTTACACATTCTGAATGACTCTGTTTCGTTTGTTACACATTCTGAATGACTTTGTTTCGTTTGTTACACATTCTGAATGTCTTTGTTTCGTTTGTCACACATTCTGAATGACTTTGTTTCGCTTGTTACACATTCTGAATGACTTTGTTTCGCTTGTTACACATTCTGAATGACTTTGTTTCGTTTGTTACACATTCTGAATGACTTTGTTTCGCTTGTTATACATTCTGAATGACTTTGTTTTGCTTGTTACACATTCTGAATGACTTTGTTTTGCTTGTTACACATTCTGAATGACTTTGTTTTGCTTGTCACACATTCTGAATGACTTTGTTTCGCTTGTTACACATTCTGAATGACTTTGTTTCGTTTCTTACACATTCTGAATGACTCTGTTTCGTTTGTTACACATTCTGAATGACTTTGTTTCGTTTGTTACACATTCTGAATGACTTTGTTTCGTTTGTTACACATTCTGAATGACTTTGTTTTTGCTTGTTAAACATCATTAAATGTACACACAAATTATTGATTTGTAACAGATGTATGCCCAGAGTATCATCTTAAATCATTTCTGAATGTTTTGGTGTAGTATGGTGGTTCGTTCCTATGATCAATAATTAACCTATTTTTGTGCTTATACCTCGTGGAGTCAAGTGTAAACAATAGACAACTATTTGATAATGGTTCTCCACTAATTGTAACTATCTACATGTGTATTTTGGGAGATTGTTGATCGTTAGATGTTTATTATTGGATAAGATCAATTTTTTATTGACATTCATAGTCATCGGGTCCATGGTACGCAACTAAATGAACCATGAAGTATATCTTGGGGGGGGGGGGAGGGGGTCATATCGCGGTGACTGCTCTTTACAGTATGTGGTGGACCGTGCCTAGTCTGCAAAAGTTTTCCGCGTAGCACAGTAGTCAAATTTTCCAATCTTCCCAACGATGTTACCCAAAGCTATTGAGGCGCCCTGTGCAAGCTATATTTTGTTATTACTCCAAGCAGAGCCGTAGCTAGCTATTCAGGCGCCCTATGTGAGTTACATTTTTTTTCGGTGCCTTCCCCCCAATCTGAAAAGTGCAATAAACATTTAGCATCGCTCTTTCGCCGCCCATTCATAGTTTGTCGACCTGTGTACCCCTTCTTACGCTACTGACTCCAAGATTTCCAAGATCATCAACTGATACATTTGTGACTCTCATTCAACATATTTATGTTTTTCTTTTTTTTTTCCATTTCCCTTTCAAGATCCTTAACCGTGGGCATGTCCCTTCATGCGGCAACTTAAAATCCATTCATTGACATAGTACAGAAGTACTAGAAAGTTCCCACGATCAAGAAAAGTTGTTATAACAAATGCCTTTTTACACCCCATATATCAATGTATAGATGTATTCTTACTTATAACCAATTTCACCATTAGCGTGTTGTATTACTGCGATGTCAAGGTCGATAGATAAGCGTATCTCAAATGAATTTCACTGTCACACGTTTATTCCGTTACCGTGGTTTGCCAAAATCAACAACAAACCAGGCAAAAGTTTCGAACTAATGGCTGTCTGTGTTTTCAGTTTATATTACCTTTAGATTTGTTCAAATATCAACTTGGCCTAATGATAAAGCCGGGAAAAAACACAAAAAACAGAATAGTATCTAAGGGGAACAACTGAATGTAAATGTATGTTGTAATGAATTATTCCGTTGTTGTTTTTTTCCCCTTAAGTAACATAGCTAGTACACTCTCGTTACTCTGTGTGACTGTATGATTGATTTAACAACATTGATTCCAACTATGAAACTGTTTCTCAATGAATCTATAATGCTGAACCTAGTCTGGAAAAAAAAACTATTGCAACTAATGGAATCACTTTTTCATTGGTTGGTTATTGTCACGTGTGGAGAGATCGGATAGGACTTAGCAGTGTGATTGCGCACAAAGTCATGAGATTTGTACTGCGATACTTGACGACCTCTGATGAAAAAGGGGACAAAAGATGGAACTAATCTTCAACGTTACATGCATGGATGCACATTTGTCCGGCTTCACTGACTCGCAGACGGGGATTCCAGCGGTCACTACTGGTACTGGACATTAGGCCCACCGACAGAAATTTCGGGCCCCTGGGCAGGGCTGTCACGGGCCCCCTTGCTGATAATAATATTTACAAAAGTTGATTGGCCAGCTCAGTCCGGGCCCCTAAAACTCGCCCTAAAACTCGCCGGGCCCCTGGGCATTTGACCCCCTGTCCCCCCTCTCGGCGGCACTGCTAAACATAACATATTTCACAGCGGCATACGAGCACTCAGTGACCCGTACAAGATACTGATGGCCGCGGTCTACTCTATCCTATTTGTGGTCATTGTGATAGCCAACGGATAACCATTTTGACCAACTGATCTAATAAGTCACTACGGACTGTTCGGGTAGCTCACAGGTTGACGGAATGTTCGGGTAGCTCACAGGTTGACGAAATGTTAAGCAGGATCAGAGCAAGTAATGGGTTACTGAGCTTGACCCATGACCCATATGACCCATCAAGTTCTTGACCCAGACCCATCATGACCCATGACCCATTGAATGTTGTTATTTTCAAGATGGCGGTCGTCGCCATAGAAACCATTTTGAAATTTTAAAAAATCGCGCGACGACGGGTTTTTTTTTAGGGTCGGGCGGAGATTAAGGATGGGTTGTGGGTCAGGGAACATTGACCCATGACCCATGTGACCCAACCAATTTTGCGACCCATTTGACCCATTGAACCATGACCAATTGACCTATTACTTGCTCTGAGCAGGATACACACTAAATTTTCATTTTATTCGTTCAATTTATTATCTAATGTTGTTGTTTATTTGTTTGTTTTCTCTATAAATAGATGACTCTCCATGACAAACATATATGAAGGCCAATAGACAGACTGGCACAGCAGAAAAGTAAACATATAGACGTAAACAACTTGCGACTGGACGGGCGCACAAGGTTAAATGCGAGGAAAAGGCGAAGGTTGTGATTGTGAAGCTGATCGACATACTGGGAGACAGTAAAACAGAAATATATCTAATCAGAACAAAAAACCTATAACTAATGTTAAATAGATAGAATTATAGATAAAATAGGCGTGCATAAAGACATAGATTGATTGAATACTGGTTCGAAAGCGCATCGCAAAGTTTACTTTTTACATTGCTGTAGAATAAATATATCATCATATCTATGGCATCGGCGGACCTCCAGGTGGGGAGGACCTCGCTGACGAACTTGCCGCTCACGAACTTTTTCAGCGACGTAGGCAGTAACTTTCATGTAACTGGGTTTTGACGTCATTTTTTGGGTAAACGTATAGGCTATATGTATCGGGAAATCGCATGGATATGTTTAACTTAAAAGGGTAATTCCGTTGGCGTAAATAGATTGCGTGGATCAGAGGCTTTCAAAGGATAGGTCTCGAAAACAGAGCAGGTTATTTTAGTGGATCAAGAATCGCGAGTGGGACGAATGGTCGAGTTGTGTAGACACTCGACTGTCGACTTGAGAGCCCTGGGTTCGATCGTCGGTGAAAACCATGGAAATTTTTCCAGGTGAAATGTGTTTCAAAGTTGCCCCACAAGTCCACACAGCTTTAAATGGGTACCTGACTTAAAGTTGGGGGAGTAAAAGGCGGCTGGGCAGTTGTGCTAACCACACAATCCCTTCATATGCCGAGGTTATAGAAACAGATGAATTCTACACTTCATCTGCCCCGATGGCCCCCGTTAGGGTTAAGGGAATATTGTATTAAGAATCGCGAGAATTTGAGAACAACTAAATTAGAAAATACTAAGTATTTGTATACACTTGTTTTTTTCTATCAATATAAACTTTAAACTAAAAAAACTGCACCTGAACATCGTGTAGTTACACAAAAATGTTGATTCACATATTAAAAGGGCGGCAGTGTTATGAGCTAAAAAAAAAAAAAACATCGTAAAAATCATTTTATTTTAGAAAAATACAAATGATAAAAAAAAGAACAATTATTTTAAAATAGACTTTTATTTAAGTTTTCGAAAAAGTTAAAAATTATTTGTTTCTGGTCTAAATCGTACAAATATTTATAGAAATTACACTGACCTAAAAAAATAAAAAGCATGATCGCCAGTATCGATTAATCATTGTATTTATTTCTGGCGGCCCACGCTTTATTTGTTCTATAAAATAATTTTAATAAAACATATTTAAGATTGAACCCCTAACCCTTCGGTCAAAAGCGGTAAAAAAAATACTTATTTTTGTTTATTTAGTTTAAAAACGTTGCGCACGGTTTGATAACGAAACACGAAATAAATCTGTTGTTTTAATATTTTCTTACTCTTTAAAAAGAAAAAAAAAAAAAAACTTTAGAACTCAGCACATGAATGAACCCGAGCTAAACTTTTAGAGGCCATAATCATTTCTTAAGTGTTTGTCTTGTTGTATCTGCTCATCGCCGGTACACGTTGGCAGCATGCATCACTGTATTGTGCTGTAAGGTGTCAGTTTATACAACATGCTGTGGGTGGCCGTTGATCGATACCTATACATCGTCTGTCCGTTCGTCCATCGCCGAGTGGTCACCGCCCCAAGAGCCAATCTACTCATCATGGTCCAGTGGGCAATGTCCGTAGCTCGTGGCTATAAGAAAAAAGATGATCCGGAAAGCAAAATGTGTTTGTATGTAGTATGTACTATCTATTACCATCCATCTATTCACATATTATCATCCATCTATTCACGCATTATCATCCATCTATTCACCGATTCTCACAACAATCTACCCACAATGCAGGGCCTACATCCTACTTCCATCTCTCTCTCTCTCTCTCTCTCTCTCTCTCTCTCTCTCTCTCTCTCTCTCTCTCTATCTATCTATCTATCTATCTATCTATCTATCTATTCTATCTCTCTCCATAGTTATCACATAACATCTATTCTTTTTCAATTCTTCTTATCCATTTACTGTCTCATTTTCTGTCACTTTGGTTCATTCAACTGATAGTCTTGTGAGGAGATATTAATTAACTGTTCAGTGTTCCGACATGACTCAAGACCTGTGCAACTGACTGGGTGAGTGAATGTCCGGTGGGGGGAGGGGGGTCGATGGTCGGGTGGAGAGGGAAGAGTAGAAGATTGAAAACCAAATTAAAAAAAAAAACATTTCTTTACAGGGCGATATTTTGGTAACATTCAAAACTGTTTCATCTGTAACAAAGATATCAACACGATAGTTAACATATTTCATCTGTAACAAAGATATCAACACGATAGTTAACATATTTCATCCGTAACAAAGATATCAACACGATAGTTAGCATGTTTCATCTGTAACAAAGATATCAACACGATAGTTAACATGTTTCATCATCTGTACACAATTATTAAACTATTTCTAATGTAAATCAGTTTTAAGGTCTTTCCGTCTGAAAGTATTGTTGGTCGTTAATGTTTGTTTTGTTGTTTCCCCCCCCCCACACACCCCCCACCCCCGTGTTGATTGCTCAAGGTGTGTAATCCATTCTACCTTACTAACTGCCGCCTTCCGTTACTACACGCCGGTGAACTATGTCATCGCCTCGATCGTCATAAGCGTCACCTACGCCAGATAGCAAAAACCGCCAAGAGGCACCTAGATATGAGGGAAAAGAGGGTCAGGCGAATGGACGAAGTTTTCGTTAAGAGCAGAAACAGGTCAAGCTCAGTGTCTGACAGAACGAGCACAGCTATCGCCGCACGGGGTGTAAAGTGCATGAAAGTTAAATTTCGAGTAGCAACATGGAGTCAAGCCGTTCAGAGGCAGATACAATGTTTGAACGTGTTGGCAGCACAATACAGCCACAGAGTGACAGCTATGACCATTCCGATAATCTTTCAAATGTTCGTTAAGGAGATTGGAGAGTCGCTTCAAAGGCATTCTGTGGATGCGGGGCGGGGCAATCAAAATAGACCCCAGCTTCATTGTGAGGCGAGTACCCACAAAGACATCCAAATGGCTCAGGTGACCCATTCACAAAATCGACCAAGCGTTACCGGTAACGGCGTCGATAAATTCGCAATGGATTCCTGTTCGGTCGGCCAAATAAACGTCGCCCCTGCCAAAGGGATGACTCCCCCCTCCTCCTACGTTGGGAAACAGTGGGCGCCGTCCTCCCTAGGTGGCTCAAACAGATGGTCATTGTTGTTTGGTCTCTTCACTATTTTCTGGGCGCCGACTATGATCTACGTCCTGTCCTCCATGTTTCACGCCATCAATTACAGAGTAACCCACATTCTGGCATCAGAATCAACATTTCCGTGCAGCAATTAAAAAAAAAGCTTTTGAGGTGTAAATGTAAATTGACTCAAATAACCACACAAGTATGAACTGTTTATCAAATAAACTTATTGAAAACAAAACTGCAGCAAATTTTGTTATGTATTTTAAACATAGAATACTAAATGTAATTAAAACTAAACTATCTTAGCTTTAAAAAAGAAATATTAGATTCTCTATTTCAAAAGATTTCACCATCACTTGTGCATCAAAATTACTGTCGCCTATTTTGTTAAACAATGAGATTGCAATATTTCTTGCAACATCGGAAAAACAGACTTTCACACAGTTCGCTAGTTTACTTCAGATGAAGTAAAAGCAAATTTGGGATTCTAGTGGACATACATTAAGATAAAGTTATTCAGGCGTGTAGAAGTCAATGATGCATAGAGACAGGTTCACATGCAGGATCAAACAGATAGACAGATAGACAGACAGTCCGATAATATATAAATATATAGATAAACTTAAAGAATATAGATAGACAGACAGATAGACAAACAGACAGTAGGATAGAGAGAGAGAGAGTACACATGATACCAATAAACAACCAATAGACTAACACTCACAGCTGTAGGTCACGTGTCTATCTATACATTCCGAAATTAAAACCGTCTTCATCTTCACTCACACACACACACAAATCAGTCACACAGTTTCACACATCTTAAGCGACAAGAGGGCGTTACCTCGCCAACTTGGCCTTCCCTAGCGCCCCCTCTCTCACCCCCACACCCCCCACCACCCCTTTCCAGTGATGAGGTTTGGAGTGGGGAGGAAACCCCCAAATCGGGTTATGCAAACTTGGCGTCCTGCAAGAGTCTGCATTGTCTAAATTGATTAGTCCGAGCTCCCCGTGGAGAACTTTTCTCCCGGTGAAAGGAAAAATCAAATTTGTTTGCGCGTTTAGATCAAAATTTGAAAGAATCGGAGAAGAATCCAAATTGAATCAAGTGAGGGAAGGAGAGAAGATAAAAAAAAACCGAGTGGGAAAAAAAGGGGGGGGGGGAGGGGTGCCAAGAGGTTAAAGTCATTTGCTGCCCATTACGGTTGCCTTCGAGCACCTGAGTACTATAGAGAGAATGACTCCGCCTATCTTTGGAACTAATTGTCAAACGCGGAGTAATTCTTACCACGGACTGCTCAGAATGAAGTGGCTAGGGGGAGGGGGGGGGATAGAGTTAATTCAATTTTTAAGACCCGGTGACCAGAGAAGTGGGCGGCGAAGAAGGGGAAGTGGGGGGGGGCTATTTTTTTTTTATGATAGGGTCAACAATTCGGCCCGTAGTGTCGTATTCTCGCTCTAAAAATACTTGACAAACAATAATCGGAGAAATTCTTGGAAAATTCTGCTTAAGATAAAAAAAACATAAACTGCTGGTCTCTGGTTTACTCGAAGAAATCAGAGTAGATAAATATGTATGCATGTAGGCGGGGTATGAATGAAATAGTACTAATAACTCTTGGTTGGACGATTCATTGGAATCGAAAGAATCGGTAGTTGTTCTTTTAATTAAAGGAGTTCCAACCTGAATTTCGATTCCATGTCGATTCTTGACGTCATCTGTTATCGTATATGGTAAAGTGTGTGATGTCACCTGGGCCACATTGTGGTTCGTTGACACCACTACTACATCATTTAGTTTCGAATGACATCGATACATTTTTTGACGTAAATACTGCGATGTGAAACTTGCGAAGCATGACACCAAACTGTACAAGCTGGATTCGTCACGTGACATTATCTAAGCCTTGCTTCTAGCTAAGTGACGTTATCTAATCCTTGCTTATAGCTAGGTGACATCATCTAAGCCTTGCTTCTAGCTAAGTGACATTATCTAATCCTTGCTTATAGCTAGGTGACATCATCTAAGCCTTGCTTCTAGCTGTGACATTATCTAATCCTTGCTTCTAGCTAAGTGACATTATCTAATCCTTGCTTCTAGCTAAGTGACGTTATCTAATCCTTGCTTCTAGCTAAGTGACGTTATCTAATCCTTGCTTCTAGCTAAGTGACATTATCTAATCCTTGCTTCTAGCTAAGTGACATTATCTAATCCATGCTTCTAGCTAAGTGACATTATTTAATCCTTGCTTCTAGCTAAGTGACATTATCTAATCCTTGCTTCTAGCTAAGTGACACTATCTAAGCTTTGCTTCTAGCTAAGTGGCATTATCTAATCCATGCTTCTAGCTAAGTGACATTATCTAATCCTTGCTTCTAGCTAAGTGACACTATCTAAGCTTTGCTTCTAGCTAAGTGACATTATCTAATCCTTGCTTCTTGCTAAGTGACATTATCTAATCCTTGATTATAGCTAAGTGACATTACCTAATCCTTGCTTCTAGCTAAGTGACACTATCTAAGCTTTGCTTCTAGCTAAGTGACATTATCTAATCCTTGATTATAGCTAAGTGACATTACCTAATCCTTGCTTCTAGCTAAGTGACACTATGTAAGCTTTGCTTCTAGCTAAGTGACATTATCTAATCCTTGATTATAGCTAAGTGACGATATCTAATCCTTACTTCTAGCTAAGTGACGTTATCTAATCCTTGCTTCTTGCTAAGTGACATTATCTAATCCTTGATTATAGCTAAGTGACATTACCTAATCCTTGCTTCTAGCTAAGTGACACTATCTAAGCTTTGCTTCTAGCTAAGTGACATTATCTTATCCTTGATTATAGCTAAGTGTCATTACCTAATCCTTGCTTCTAGCTAAGTGACACTATCTAAGCCTTGCTTCTAGCTAAGTGACATTATCTAATCCTTGATTATAGCTAAGTGGCATTACCTAATCCTTGCTTCTAGCTAAGTGACACTATGTAAGCTTTGCTTCTAGCTAAGTGACATTATCTAATCCTTGATTATAGCTAAGTGACGATATCTAATCCTTACTTCTAGCTAAGTGACGTTATCTAATCCTTGCTTCTTGCTAAGTGACATTATCTAATCCTTGTTTCTTGCTAAGTGACATTATCTAATCCTTGATTATAGCTAAGTGACATTACCTAATCCTTGCTTCTAGCTAAGTGACACTATGTAAGCTTTGCGTCTAGCTAAGTGACATTATCTAATCCTTGATTATAGCTAAGTGACATTACCTAATCCTTGCTTCTTGCGAACCCTACCCCACGGATTTCGCCAGCGGGACGTAGTTTCCTATGGCCCGGGCCACCCAGACGTCGCTGTGATGGGGTATTCTGAATAGCTTCAGGCGCAAGCCCCGATCTGCATGCGGTAGTTTTCTAGCTTCAATTTCATCGAGTCCATTAACCTACATATATATATTCTGTTATGTGACTATTGTTAATTGTACTCTTTTACTTTTGTGAGGTTGAAAGACAGGAGCTTCAAAGTGAAAGTACCGTTAAGTATATATCAGTTTGCTGTTATTGTTTGCTTGTTTGTTATAAGAAGGTGAAGGCAGTATTCTTCGGTAAATCCCCATTTTAGCTGTCAATAAAAATGAATTAAAATTGGTTTGTAGGCCTTTTTACTTTTATTTATTTTACTTTGATGTTTATTATTGCTAATAATTTTAATTTTAATTAATCAAAATGTATTTATATACAATAGAACAAAGCCCTAGCCAATCTCAGTGTGTACAACTGCCTGGTTAAAAATAAATAACTGTTTTTATTTGTCGCTCTCCTCATTGTCCATTATTTAAATTACGCTAATCAGCTTGCTGTCTGATCCTAAACATGACCCCAAACTCCAATCTATCCCCTAGTTTTGCTGCCCTAACACAAAGTATGTTTCTTACCAAGACTGTAACTGTTGACTATAAAAAACATTATAAGTATCATCATAAACACATGTGTTTTTCTTCTAAATTAATTGTACGGATGTATTACACCCTGTCGCTGCGGGAAATGTTAAACTCTGAACCTCTGAACTCTGAAATACCTTACTTTGGCGTCTGTTAACGTTTTCTTATTATTAAGATGTCTTAACAATTAAAATTTTCTTAATCTATGGCTTTTAATGACTTGTTAAATGTTATCCCCCTCCCCTATCTCTACATGTTCGTGTTTATTTATCAACCTCACAACTGATTTTCCCGCACTCAATGTATTCATCAATGGATCTTCCCATTTTTCTCTAAAAAATTTAAAATTGTTAAATGGAAAGGAAGCTAGTGATTTTATTTATCTTAGTATTTATTTTATACATTAATCAAAAGATGTACTAAATTTCAATTTGTTTATGGCATTTTAGAAAATACAAATAATGTTTTCATTATTATGCTGAAGCTGTTGATATAAATATATTTTTAAAGCTTTTCGTACATTCAGAACTTGTTAAGTTCGATAATTCACCCCGCGTTTCACAGCAACCGTGACGAGTTTACAATAATACAGTTATCCCCCTTTGCACTCGGCAAATACTTCCTTCAATACAATTTCAACACGTCAAGTATGGATGGTTTTTGTACTTGGTGACTGGACCGGCATTATGAATTGCGGGGCCCAATTAAACGGATGCTTACGAGCAGCTATCACTATTAATACAAAATGTAAATTGCAGGGGCCCCTATAGAGCAATCGGTCAAATCGACCTAAGGCTGGCCATGCTTGGTTACGGATTTTCTGGGATGTCGTAACTATAATGGCGGTGTATTTAATGACATCCGCTTATAATAAATTATAGAAAAAGATAATTGAAAGAATGTATATGTTTTTTTCCTTCCTGTATAAACTCTTAATTATTAAAATCTTTAACTTTGATAAGGGCAACTCCATTTGTTTTTATCGGATTTAATTTTATTTTAAAATATGTGTTCTGAATGCCTGAGAATAATTAAAAATTCAAGCAAATTTATTAAAATAGGCGACCTTTCTTAATCAGTGTTTAACAAAACCACCCTGCTGTACACCTTCAGTCTTAATTTAGGTCAGCAACCGTCCTTTATTTATTTATAGCAATTTGGGTAATTTCCAGACTGGATATAGGTCAAACTCGAGTGGAAATTGATTAACAAATTTATGTATATATTTAGCCTTTTAAGGTATTTATGAATTAATTTTTTTTTTCATGTTTTCCCCCCGTGTATTTCAAAATCACCATGGTTTCAATTTTCGCTCATTTGTTATTACTAATGCCATGAGATGTCCGTCCATCCATGACAGTGGTGGCAAAACCAATGCACGCGTGTCACAGTCGGAACGCATAGCCTCATCAGTCGGCACGCGACTAAAATATCAAAAATATCACTTCCTTTAATTTTAATTGGAGTGTTAGCCCTTTGCTATAAAAAAAAGATGTTTTTTTTTTTTTGTTACATTTTGGGCATGGTGCCCTAAAAAGGTTTGCCACCTCTGAACTATGACATGTCACGGGTTTAAATATTGTCACACCCTATTACAGACATTTATATGGACATACACGCAGAGTAGTTCTATATACGCAGAGTAGTTCTATACACGCAGAGTAGTTCTGACAGATAGGTAAACAAGGTGACCTGCTAGAACTTTGCCCTGGGGGGCCTCAATTCAAACATCTTTGTAAGTTTGTCTATATACCTCCAGATAGGCTATGTTTGGCGCTACTCACAAAGGGGCGCCATATGGTATATTTTACATATAATATTATATGGTTTTCGAATGTGGGTGGGTGGGGCGCTAAAAAGGATATTTTGCCCCGGGCGCGAGTTAAGCTCGCTACGCCACTGCATTGGACCAACATATTACAAAATGCAAAATGCCGAGCTGTTCGTTTATCGTATAACAAATTCAACTGACATTTTATAAATAGGCCTATAATCACTGGCTTCATGTTTGATTGAAGATCGAAACAGTCTGCACCGCGCGTCACTGATCAGCACAGAATATATATTAGATTTGCTATGTTTTGTTAAAGTTTTTATTTAAATAAGAGGCTAAGAACTAAATAATCAAAGAATAATTTTCAACAAGTGCATTGTCATATTTCATAAAACGAAAGACAGTGTTGGAGCTAGTCAGGTTTTTTTTTTGTTTTGCACACATATTATTTTCATCCAATGAAATGCCTCGTTTCATTTATCGATCCATTCAGCCCTTCTACGTCTGGACTAATTGCTTTCTGCAGGTCAGTCCATGTGACCCATTTATAGGTAGAGCAGTTGTCTGGGCGAAAACCTAGGCTGTGGTACGTTCTTGGCCGCTGGCAGGGAAAGTACCTGCACGACTGGCACAGTGTGCCGTATCTGCACGGTTTGTAAACACCCTTCTGAGATTCGCTTTCTGTTGAATGTTTACTATCAATAGCTGGAAGCACTTCCGGGCGAAATTTGTGATCGTCCGCTGGTGGATGCAGGTCTTCGCCGATAATTTTTTTCGTTTTCCTTGAAGTGGTTATTTTTAGTTCTGGGAATCTAGTAGGAGGTGTACTGACGTCAACCTGAGTCTCGCGCAACTTCCGGCGTGTCGTGTCGATGTCCCGGGAAAGCCTGGCCATGATAAGCTGGCATCTACGATTCAGCGCGTCCATGTGGACGAAGAGGCGCTTCTGGCACGCCTTATTTTCTTGTCTTATTCTCTGCCCGGGGGTCGGCAACAGTCTATCTAGGGGTCGATCCTTGCGCCTGAGGTTCATTTTGAACGTTTTCACTTTGAAATGCACGAAAACACAGTGGCAGCTCTTGGGTGGTGCCGTTCCAGAAAATGTTTAGCCTTTGTTTTGAAATTTTTAATAGAAAACAAACATGTTTATGAAAAAAAAAATAATAATTCAGAAACCAGATAAAATTTTAATAATCAAAATCAAACTTTCTTTACATACTATAACCTAATAAACTTACATACTTTATGCGGTTTAAAAAAAAAATTGGTCGGCACTGCAACAGCCACAGTGCACTCTCTCTCTCTCTCCCCTGCAGCCTCGAGTGCAGTTTCGTTGTGAGCATGCACTCGGAAGGAAGCCAAACAGCACGCTGTGAAACGCACAGTTCAACACAAACATTATTTTAATAATTTCTTTGATAAACTGGAGGATAGCTAAACAGAGGCGTATCTATGGTGGGGGGGTCCCAATTCGAGAGTCCCCCGGGCCCCAGCTTGAGGGGGGCCCCAATATATTTTTACATTAAATATTAAATACAATATCTAATGTGGGACGGGTGGCCGAGTGGTGTAGGTAAATATGTTTCAAAGACGTCCCACAAGTCCACCCAGCTTTAAATGGGTACTTGACTTTAAATTGGGGAAGTAAAGGCGGCTGGGCGTTGTGCTAACCACACAATCTCTTCATATACCGAGATTATAGAAACAGATGAATTCTACACTTCATCTGCCCCGATGGCCTGCTAGTTGGATGTCAAAATGCAGGGGCCCCCAAAGACGCCAAGCCCCCCCCCGGGCCCCGAAATCGCTAGGTTCGGCGCTGTAGCTAAAACATCAAGATCAAGGATTACAATAGGTGTACAAGTTTAAAGAAAGACAAAAAGGAACTCATTTGTGTCATGTTAACGATAATTAAGAGCGGAAAGAAGGGGAGTGAAGCAGCTCCACGGTTTCTACACTAGAGCCGCCACTGCTGAAATACATTATTAGTTTGGCAATATCTTTTATTTCTGCCCATGGCCCTGCAGTACTGTGGAGCAGGGAGGTGCGAAACACACTGACGGCTACTCTCTTGTGGGGGAGGGGACCAAATTTAGCATTCAAAAAAGACTTTAAAACAGAACAATACGTAGTTTTAAAAAAAAAATCTTGTTGACTGAATGCCACGCCGTCGTGTAATTTCGTGTAATTTCTAAGCGATTATTCCATAAAGACGGTTACAACAACAACAACAACAAAAGACATGGTGTGTATTGTAGGGCACGACTGCTAGTATTCGTACGTGATTGTTGGTGAAAGTGTGTTTACTTCAAGCAACTAGTGCCTGTGTCGGTACTGTAGTGTATGGAACATCTTGATGCATTGTGCTATTTATCGTATGATGATCAGTAGGGTAACTAGCGTTAGTGGCGCATGGGGCGGACTCAACAAGTGTTGCCCCACTCTACAAGTGTCGCCCCAGTCTAAAGTGTCGCCCCATTCTACAAGTGTTGCCCCATTCTACAAGTGTTGTCCCATTATACAGGTGTTGTCCCATTCTAAAAGTGTTGCCCCATTCTACAAGTGTCGTCTCATTCTACAGGTGTTGTCCCAGTCTACAGGTGTTGCCCCATTCTACAAGTGTCGTCTCATTCTACAGGTGTTGTCCCAGTCTACAGGTGTTGCCCCATTCTACAGGTAATGCTCCATTCTACAGGTGTTGTCCCATTCTACAGGTGTTGCCCCATTCTATAGGTAATGCTCCATTCTACAGGTGTTGTCCCATTTTACAGGTGTTGTCCCATTCTACAGTTGTTGCCCCATTCTATAGGTAATGCTCCATTCTACAGGTGTTGTCCCATTCTACAGGTGTTGTCCCATTCTATAGGAAATGCTCCATTCTACAGGTGTTGTCCCATTCTACAGGTGTTGTCCCATTCTACAGGTGTTGTCCCATTCTACAGGTGTTGTCCCATTCTACAGGTGTTGTCCCATTCTACAAGTGTTGTCCCATTCTACAAGTGTTGTCCCATTCTACAAGTGTTGCCCCATTAACGCCCAACAATGCTTGAAAGACAACAAAAAAAAAGACTAGGAAAATGAGGTGAAGGGTGCCACCCATGTATAAAGTAAACAAACAGTAATGATTACAAACTGCGGTAAATACAGAGTTGATTCTCACCTTTCGACCACGTCACAAAGTAGCCATTAGTTCCTCAAACATCACTTGGATCATTCTAATTGAACCTCATAACGTAAACAAAAAATGTCAACAATCTATCCACAGAGTATATATAAAACATTATGCATGGAGTCACGGGAAGGGAAGTAAACATTTACACCTGACAGTAAGTAAAAATATTGCCAGATATCTGAATAACATAACAACATCGAGATTGAACAGACCATGAGAGAGGGAGGGGGTGGGGTGAAGGGGATGGGGCGTATGAGAAAGTAACATTTATTGCCAGTCAATATGTCTTTCGACATTGTCAAAATGATCGGAGATCGATATTATCAAATAGCAACTTTTATTTTCACTGCCTAAACCTTATCAGGCTTCGTAAGTCACCACTAATCGATAAACTGTTAAAACCTACAGAAAATTATATTTAAGCTCTGTATTAAGTCCCCAATATATCTCTTTTGTAAACAACTCTTTAAGTCAAAGAAAACAATGCCATGAAGTGAACAAAAACAATAATAGCTTAGTGCAGTGTTTCCCAAACTTTCAACATCTGTGTACCATGGATGGATGGATAGAGATAGATATATAGATAGACACACAGATAGACAGACAGACATTTAGATAGATAGATAGATAGACAGACAGACAGAATGATAGATAGATAGATAGACAGACAGATAGATAGATAGATAGATAGATAGACAGACAGACAGACAGACAGACAGACAGACAGACAGACAGACAGACAGACAGACAGACAGATAGACAGATAGATAGATAGATAGATAGATAGATAGATAGATAGATAGATAGATAGATAGATAGATAGATAGATAGATAGATAGATAGATAGATAGATAGATAGATAGATAGATAGATAGATAGATAGATAGTGTTGTTTAGGGCCACTACACAAATTTAGGTGAACGTTTCAAATCTAAATAAATAAAAAAGTTAATTTAAAGGGAATAGACACAATGCACTGGTGGAATATTTGAAAGTGCGCACGCGCTTCTTCTAAAATGTTTGTTTGTTGTTGTTTTTTTTTAGGGGGGAGGGGAGAGGGGTTGTCACGTTTTATTCCCGTGCTGGGGCGTGTCTGGGTCTTACCCATTTAGACTTGTCAGAATTTAAAACTCGCTCATGGCATTTTTAAAAAAAAAAAAAAACATATTTTGTGACGAGTTTTGTTCAAAAAATTAAAATGTGTTAATGACAAGGGATTAAAATTTAAATTTGTTTAAAGTAACAGCGAATAAACGTCCAGATTGTTGATCAGATCAACTTGATCTTTTCACATTTTGTGATTCGCGAGGTCCAAAATGTCACCGACATCTGATGTAGAGAGTACAATTTTTAATTCGTTTTGAAAGTCTATAGATTCACTTCGCTAGAAAACTTATTGAAACATGATAAATGGGTACTTTACTTCACGATCCGCCGCCCCCCGCCCCTCTTTGTTTTTATAGCTTAATGTCAATTATTTTGACCCAATAATATAGAAGAAAGAAAATTTTTAAACATTTTGTATAGTTTCTTTAAATAATTTAGACATACGAATAATTTTGGTTAACCGAAAATGACGTAATTTTGGCGAAAACGAGGCTCCGAGTAAAAAAAAAGTAAGGGAGTTCACTATTGACATTCCCTGCGGTGTACAATATACGACACTGTTCTACCGCGCTGTGCGACTTGATCACTGAACCAATCAGACACAGCTTGGTGTATCGAAATATTTGTCAACGCTGATCCAAAAATAGATCCTAGGAAACCGAAATTAGCTTGTGATGCATGTGTGTTTTTTTAAAGGTAAACAGAGAATGGTATTATTGCAACATCGAAGTAGGGTGGCAAACTAAAATTAATAGTCTTGTGCTAAATGATTAAATATAAATAGTCTCTAAACCAATTTTTCTAGAATACAACTGAACATTTTTTTTTCTGTTTACATTTTTGTCTAACAGGATCACATCCGGTGCTGGGCCGATTGCTCCTGATTCAGCACCCCTCTTAAGCACAAAAGTATTAGCTTAGCCTATATAGATTGTTCTACCTCGCCAAACAACTCTTTTTTATTCCTCTAACAGAGAACTACAAGATTCTTATTATGTAACAAACAAACAAAAAATGCCTCTGCTTTTCAATGGGCTCAGCCGCAATTTTCCCCGGCGGGCTTCGAACTGCTTAAAGCCGACTCTGATACAGATCCTTTTTTTTTTTTCATTATTTCCCCCCTAAACACGTTTCGCCGTTGGGAGGCAGAGGATATGTTTCCCTCTTTTTCATGTGGTCGCTAGAAAAGTTGATACATTTTGACCTGTCCACTCATAAAGCTAGCAGTCCATTTCTTTCTACTACGGTTTTGGGTTGACATGGTGAGAAAAAAGAGGTGCGGTCTTTTAAGAATAACACACAATGTGTATGTATTTAAATTTTAATAGCCTTTTAAAATTCAATCAGGGGAGGGTACTCATGCTTCGGTCTTAAATCCTATCACGTCTGCCATGTTCAATGTGCTCCGGTCTCGGATATGTCATTGTATGATATATTAAATAAAATGTGTACTTTTTTCTCTCAATATACTAGCTAGTGCAGTTTTATTAACACCTCAGTGTAACGAATTAATGTCTGTTGCCAGATTTTTTAAACGAAAACCTTCAGTGTCCAGTGGTATATAGATAAGTACCATGACTGAAAGTATTCGACAACGAATTCCATCAATGTAATTTTATTCAACGCTTTGTCTAAGACACCAGCTTTATTACGTGGAGACGGCATGACGTAGAACAGTTATTTCTGTCCACTGTTATTTTTCCTTGAACAGGGTGGACTTGGTGAAGACAGCAAGTATAACGTTTTGCTCACTTTGGGTTTTCCCCCTTCTGTTTGGCTTGTAGCCAATGAAAATTTGCGGAACTAGTTGGAGCCGCCACAGCCTGACGGGAATTTGACGTTTTCTAAATATAGATGCGTTCTTGAGGAAAAACCCGAGGTCCAGCCATCTTGTGAACAGTACTTTACTAAGACCGTCTGCTTTGAAAACTAATTTTAACTGATAGTTGTTTTAGACTTTATATAAACATTCACGATATTCAATTCTTATGTTGCTATAACATTTAACATTGACTTCGGATAATATAGATATCGAAGGATGAAACGAATTCGGGTAAGACAATTTGTCAAGGACGGTGGGAATGTGCTAACGTACACTAGAGACGGAATGCCCGACAAAAATCTTTTGAAGTATCGGGCGTTGCCGTTGGAAATTGGGCTTACTCGTTGTTATTTGTAGATAGATGTGTGTATTAATTGTCGAATTAATTTGAAATATGCTTATACATTGAAACAAAATTTTATCTTTCTTATATTTAGAATAATGTTAAATAGCTAAATATTGCGAAAAAGATCTTGGCTTCTGGTGAAATAATTAAAAACTTATTTTAAACTTTATCAACTAGTTTACTACTTAAACTAGAAATTAAATTTTAACTGGAACTTAAACAGCTAGAAATTTAATTTCCGTTTTCATGTAAGGCATGCCATATCTTATGTTTTAAAGACTTAATTTGACTTAAAAAAATATTTTAAACAATAGTCTATGGTGTCTATAGCATACTATAACTTATGGTATAAGACCTACTTGGTCACTTAAATTAAAATGTATATATTTATTTTTACATTTAGCCTTCTTTCATAAATATTGCACATTGAAAAATGTATATTGTCATTATTAGGGATGCATGATTAAATATACCCATATTAATATCATATTATTGTTTTGGACTTAATGAATGATATTATACTATTAATTTTACTTATTGCACATGACTAACATGAGAAAAAAAAATGACCAGTTAATTTCCCACAAAGCCAATACATTTGAACTTTATTTTATACTCATTATCTTTTAGAAAGTTCAACTATTTAAGTATTGTGACCCAAGTCCAAGTTTTCACAGTATGAACTTTATGTCATATCAAATTTTTGGGATAGCTGCTATTTATTGTTAATTTCAAAATGAAGGAACACAGAATTATTAACTGTTTTTGGCTACTTGTAAAAATATTTCTGCCTCTTTATATAAAAAAAATTTATATGACATTTTTAAAATTCTTTTATTCTCATGTCCAATCTATCCGTAGGGAAAAAATATAAGTAGCAGCATGAGATTTTAATAAAAAATGCACATCTTGTTTTTTGATAATAATTTGTTTCATTGTCCAATCTGATTATTTCATCAATTCATTTTATAAATTTATTAAACAGAGTACTAGTGCTGGTCGCAGCATGACACCTAAAGTAAAGATGGTAAAGAAAGAAATTTTTCATGATGATGGCTACAATAAAATAAATGAAGGTATGGAAGCGTTTTTTTATTTTAGCATGCATCTTTGCGAATGTGAGCATAGGAATGGACCTTTTTTAAGCAGTAATCTTACACATAGACAGTTTGTTATATAGCATAAATTATCTCCTCTGATGCTTATTGGTGAATTCCTGAGCTGTCTTATAATCTTATTAACAGTAATTATTTTTACAAAAAAAAAGGTTATGTCAATTTTTGTTATGAAGAATTTGTTTTTGTATTTGGAAACAGGAGTGGTGGTGTACCAATCTCCTGCTTTAAAGCCCTCTGTGGAAATCTCATCATGCATAAGTTACCAAAAGTTTCGGTATAGTGGAGAGAATAGACCTGGAAAAAAGTATCAGGAAAAGGAATTCATGACATTAAAGGTAATAGTTTCTATCCTGTTCATAGTAGCTAGAATCGTATCAAAAGTTCTAGCCCTTAGCGAGTTTTTTTTTTTTTTTTTCTTAAAATCTGATAAGTACAAGTTTTAAAATCTTTCCCATTTACCTCACACCATAACTTTTCAATCACCCTCAATAAAATGTGTCATGACATGGACTACCTTGCTTTTGTTAAAATAACTTCAAAAGAATTAACTTATCTTTACATCTGTGTACTAATTATTGAAATTAAACGTTTTATAACAAAATAATATTTCTAATTGCAAGAATTATTTTTGAGAACAACAAGAAAGTTATGAAAAATCTAACTTTTGTTATTATTAGAAAAAAATTATTATCGAACAAATTTTAAAATACATCTAAAAGTACAATTCTGATAAAATTGTTAAAAATTAGTAAAGATTAAAATGAAAACTATGTATTTATATTTGTATATTATCTTACCTAATTAATATTGATTTAGAAAAAAAAAAGATTAAAAAAGTATTACTAAGAACCATTGTTTTGTTGTCAACATCTTTTAAGAAAAATTTATCACTTCTTTGTAGATTTGTCAAAATTATTACAGCTTTGGAATCATGAGCTTTTAAAAACAGTTTATGAAATTGATTCAATTGATCATACATTACTTTTAAAGATTTCATTTCCTTTTTTTTTTCATTGTTGTCCATTTAGCTTACGCAGTTGATGGTAAAATGGTCTTAAAATATTGCTCTTGTTTTTAATTTTTTTAAATCAAGTTTTAAACGTTTGAATTTCAGCTTAATAATTTGGCAGATAAAGTTGTACGTGTAGTCATAATTTGCACTGATGCTGACAACCGTGAACTGATTCATCCTAATGGACTAGTTGGAAAAGACTGCCATGATGGAATTTATGACAAAGAATATGCTGTAACTAAATCATCCTTTGTCATTAAGTAAGGATACTATTTTTATTGACTGTGTATGCATAGCTGGATACATTTTTTTTGTATTTAATTTTTTTTATATTGATTTCATAGTTGGGTTCCAATAAAAAACATCTATTTTATGTGCACAAAAGTACATAATTATTTTTATATATTTTTGTTTAAGGATCCCTTATTTGCGAACAGAAAGAATCAAAACAAAAAAGAATGAACACTCAAAAATCCAGAGAGTTCTTAGTGAACGAGCTTCCCATCTCCCTTCTCCCTACAAAGGTAATTTTTAAGATGTTATACATGTATATTACAGTAACCATTACTATTATTTAAAAAGGTAATGAAAAAATATGTTTGATAATTGTGTTTTTATTTTTTTACATTCAAGAACGATGCTTATCACAATGCACTGATAAGTATACAGCGTCTCGTAAGTTTGATACAACAAAAGTCTGTCTAGGCGTGATTGTTACTGTTCAAAGCCACCAAGGACCTTTCAACGGATCACTTCATGCAATAAGTCATGTTGTCCGTAATGCAAGTGCGTTGACCTATGGTTTAAATTATAAATTAGGAGATTACATCAATTTCTAAGTTCTTAAAAAAATCCTTTTTTTTTTTAACTTATTATTTTTTTTTAGAGTATGTTTCAGTTAAATGAAAACTAAATTTATACTGCGGTAGTGAAAATGTATACATTAATGTACAGCTTTTGAAATTAAAACTAATTCCAAAAATAGTCTGGAGAGTAGGGTTATCTGCCTTTGTAACACGTGGAATAAGTCATAACTGTTATTTTCTCCAGGTGAAAAAACATCTTTAAATATTTTGAAGCTCAGTCAGAATGTTGTAGCCTCGTATGGAGGAGTCATTGATATTTTCACCACTGAAGATGGTCCTGCCATTGAACCAGGTGAAAAAATCCTTGTTGAAGAATTTTATTTGAAAATTAAATGGCTAAAAAATATAAATTTAATTTTATTTAGGGAACATTCACATCAAATGCTTATAAAAGCCTAATTGATAGCAATGTTGTCATTTGTACGTTAACTGAATAGTAAGTAATATGACGTACTGTATTCAAATACTATATATTAATATTTCTATTTACAGAAAAGTACGTTGTCTATGTCAGTGTTGATTTAGGCAATGATTCTCGGTGGGAATCTGACAGGCATCAACCTACCAAAGAAGAGATTCTGTACAAAAGAATTATTACATATAATGTGCCACAGTTTGAACCCAGTCCAAATTTAGATAACAACATTGAGGGTTCAGTTCATCTTGAATGTCCGCAGAGTAACCAGTACTGTAGTTTCCAGTTTCATTATGGGCCTCATGGAGGTGAGCCTTTCAGTGTTTTGACATTCATAAGTGAGGTATAAGCAGCTTATAAGTGTTTGGGGTATCAGCACAGAAAAGGCACAGAAAAAAACAACATTCCAGATGATTAAATTTATCCTGCACTAGAACCTAAAAAAGTAAAATGTTAGTACGCCATCCTCGATTGTAGAACATGTAAAATACATTTTAATAAAGGAATAGGAAACAAATACATGAAACAGTAAGATTCTCAGTACTTAAATCTTTTTATAAGCTGCATTACATTAACCGAACGTTATAGTGCATTATTTTATTTTCATCGATCACACAGAATATATAGTCAGTACTTTTGTCTTTAACACTTCTTAAGGGTTATTTACAAGATTTTGGCGCCATCTTCTATTTTTAGTTTTTTTAAAAGCCTTTCTTTTCTTTAAATACTGTTTGAGAAGTACGACCTCCGCAGAAGGAATAAAAATTTGACAGTAAAAATGTTAACTTTCTTCTAATAATAAATTTTAAGAAAAATTTATTAACAATCAACGAAAACAAATATTTTTATACTTTGGATAACCAATGGACACTCTAACTGAAGGACCTGAACAATGAACTCTTTCATGGGGTTTGAAAATAATTATACAATGAGCTACCACTCAATTGATTCAGCTATTGGGGCTAAGGTTATCATGCTGGCTATTACTTGAAAGAAACGGGAACATACATATCATGAAGATGTAACTCAGTACTATTAGCAGTGTTACATGAACCCACTATTGCCTATAAACTCTTAATAAATTAATATACTGTAACAGTTGCTTATTTTCTTTTTGTAACAAATAAACACCTATACGGCTTATTGTACTCAAATAATAAACATTTTTTTACTTGTTTAATTTAAACTTTTTATGAAAGTTTTTATTTTGAATGATGTCATTTTCTATAAATCATTAATTGGGAGCACAAAGTATGTATTTGTTGCAAACAGAATAAATGAGAATTTTGACAGATACATACAATTTATTTTTGTTATCAAAAGAAAATTAATAACCTCTTCAGTTATCAAAGTGTATTGTTTAAATGCTAGAAAATAATGAAATGTACTCAAATTGGAATCAGCTATGATTAGTCAACCATGTACTTTTGTGGTTAAAAACAGGAATTGTGATAGAACAGGATCAGAACTACAATGGGCACAAATACTATGCTGAGCAGCAAGATATTAAACCAACAAAATTGAGATGTGAGTAAACAGTATTAAAACGTAGGTTGTTCTTGTAGTACTTTAAAGAATTTACATTCATCTTGTCTTGATGGATTGCATCTTCTTGTGAATGGCATTTTTTAACATTTATTGCCCATTAAAATTTAACGGATAAGATATTGAATTCATTTCTTAGTTGTTTTTTTTTTTTTTCAAATCAACATCAATTTCCAATTTTTAGGGTTTTTGATTTTAGTTCTAATTTTTTTTAAGGTCCAAGCAAGGATGTCATTTTTTTTTTTAAATTGTCTTATGTTGGTTTTCATGTTTTCTATACAGTGCGACAAGAAATTTATGAACCTGATGCTAGCAGTGAGACCATCAAAGCCAATTTGAAATCAAAACTGACATCCCGACAAGGAGGTGAATATTTCAGGTGTTATTTAAAAGAAAATTTAACTTCATTGATGCTCAGCTTCATTAATCTGGAAAATAACAAACAACCCTGTTTAAATGTAACGTCATTAGCCTTGTTCTTGTTATTTTTCTTCTTGAAAGCCTATACTTGACTAAAAAAGAAAAAAAAAGAAATCTGTTCAAAAAGAGAAGAGTATCTGTATAATTCAAACAATTCAACCACCAATGTGTTAACATAATGTCATTATGCTTTTAAGTTTTCTTTAATGGCTTGCATTTAGCTCATTAGCAGTGGCAACCTTAATTTTATTGTCCATGTCAGCTTATGACACTTAGCATTATTTGACTTCTTGCCAGGCAACTGGTAAATAAATACTTCGCAAAAAGTTGATTGGTGTCATTGACGGTTCTTTTCTTTTTTTTTTTACCCCAGTTTTGTACTGGTTGATGTTAATTGTTCGCTGACTTACATTCTATTCTCTAAGTCTGTTTTTCTCCCTTGATCAATAATTATAATAGTTAATTTACTCTTAAATAAATAATTTTTTTCTTGGGTTTGTAAATTACTTAGTAATTTATTTTTTTTTTACTAATTTTTTCTTTGATTGTAGAGTAACATTTTCTTATTTTCCTACATCAGAGCAAATCTACATTGAAGCTTCCAGTGAATCTCGTGATGAAAATCATTTTATCATCCAAGAACCAATTCAAAACTTTAATCCACAACAAACTGTTCTGATTCGCCATCAGGATCCTCAGACAGGGGAGAGTTCTTATTTGCTGGATATGGATGCCAGTAAAAATTTGACCAATGGTATTAATGGCAGCCAGCAATATGTTCAGCAGTATGCCCTTGAAAGAATAAATGAGAATGATTCTGTTCAAGGTCTAAAGACAGTAAGGGGTAAACGAACATTCACAACTTCCCCTGATGTCCAGGTGGTGGCCACTGGCTTCTCTGATGCTGTCCCGCCAAACACCACTGTACTGATCTATACCACTAATGGTGGATTTGAGGAGCATGTGGCCATTGAAGGGGCATCCGGAGAACAAGTGGTTATTCAGGAAGTTTCTGATGAGGAAGCAGCTGCCAGCTCTTCCATCATTGTTACTGACGAAGAGCCTGAAGCCAGAAGTGCTCAGTCTAACTCATCTCAGTCTGAGCAAGTCGTTAGGCGAGAGATGGTTGCAGAAAAAAACATGACCAGCAGCAAGCAGTCTGCTCAAAGTGCCAATGGCACAGCCAGTGACAAATCTGACAGAGGAGCGACACAAAGTGTTTCTGATCATGTCATTCAAGGCTCAGAGCGACATGCTGTCGCTGTAAGGGGCTCTTTCAGTTCAGGTAATGTTCATGGCAGTGCATCATCTGAAAAGCCAATAACAGACAGGCTGAGTCCAGCTCCAACATCGTCTCCTTCCACCATTCCGCCTCTACGCAGGATGCTTATATCCATCCCTAGTAAATCATCTACATCAGCATGGGAAGTAGGCACAGATGAAGATCAGTCTGAATGTTACAACCTGATCAACTATGGCTACGAAAAGAAACAGAGCAGTGTAAAGATAGAATTGACAGAGCATGACATACAGAAAATTCAAGCCCCGTCATCAAATTACCAGAACCAGTATGTAACTCAGAAACAAGTTCATATTGCCGAAAGCAGTGTGAGTAATGATGGCAGCTCATTTAAAAGTGCTTCGAAGGAGGTGGAAGGCAGTAACAAACAAGACAGTTCTGACTGTCAGAAATTGACATCTATGGATTTTAATATGCAGCAAGCGATTGTGGAAAATTTGCCAACAATGAAAGTGATTGAGCTCGCTGAAATAATAGAAAGTGGACTTCCATCTACCACGGCCATAGAGCAAGCTGATTCTTAAGATGGCGACTCTAGGGACAAAACTTTCTCTTAAGTCGTGTGCTTGTGCCAGAACTCGCATGATAATAGTGTCTGCTGGCATTCAAAAAAATGCTTTTTTTTAAAAAACTTAAGCTGGTAACAGTTTCTCTAAGACTTCATAATACACGTGTTTATCTCTACATAATTGAGACTATCTAATATTCCGTATGTGAATGGTAACATTGATGTGATATGTTTTACTACAGATTGTAGGAATGTTGTTTTTAATGCTTCACTGTGATGAATTGTACCTTCTTTTTTTTTTTTTTATTGTGGATCTGTTATTCCAAAATTATATTTTCATATTCATTATAAAATACAAAAACTTTATCTTAACATGGTTAAGTCATTCTTGCTGTACCTGGCTTCACTTTAAAGAAAAAAATCTAAGTTTGTTGTGTCAATCCATCATTTACAGTTTCTTAATTGTATATTATAAATGTATAAGTAATCCACTTTGAAAAAAAAATGGTGTGTTACTGAAAATATAAGAAAAATTTTTAAATTTTTGGTCTCGTAAACAAAAAGAGTAATATTTACTTTAGGTATATTTGCTTAGCCTAACACTAAAAGATTTATGCATGTATCAAATTTTTAAAAAATTGTATTGTTACTTGAAACCCAAATTTATTGTAACTATATTTTGATTCAAGATTGGCCTTTTTTTTTTTAGTCCTTTGTTTTGAATGAAATCCCTTTTAACTTTGTGGCTGATTGAAAAGTTTATTCTGGTTTTTAGGTTTAGTGAAATGAATTGACCTAAATACGCAACTTATTCCAATGTAATGCCATTTTTTTTTCATCTTATTTCTATGCATGCATTCTTTTAAATGCTCAAGTTGACTGGTTGAAACATAACATATGTTATTCCTATACATTTTGTTGTTAACATTTTTATTCTGTTTAAAATGTACATTGTGTAATTAAAATGACAAATATCACAAAACTAATACATTTGATTTCATCTTCTTAACATAATGGCCAGAATAATTTTCATGTGTAGATTGACTATGTGCAAAAGATATTGCAAAATGTTAACAACTGATTGTTTTAAATTGACTGAATTACTGCCATGACAGGTTCTTTGTGACAATAGTCGATGGTAATAAGTGATTCTGAGAAAATATTTTGTCATATTTTAAAACTCTAAAACTGATAGCATACTTGAACTTGCCTGTAGACATTTTGCGTACACCTGGTAAATTTTTTTTTTTTAAGATGCTACCTCTCCATTATCACCAACTTTTTCATTGGTCATATGTAACATTTTCAAGCTGCCATTATTATATATATATAAACATATTAACTCACGTTTTTATATTTATTTTCATCAGACAGTAGAAATTTTTATGATATTGTTAACTTGATTTCCCATCTGCAAGTTATTTATTGCGTGCATGATTTTGTTCATTTTAATACTTGGATTTGATGCAGATGTTGAATGTTTTGTTCTGCACTGTTACAATGTATTCATGAATATTTTCATCGTGTTGGAATATATATCAATATGCACATTTAGTTCATATAGTTTTGATTTTGTCATATTAAATCTTCAATAATAAAACTGACTGAATTCAAAATACTTTTCTTGAAATTTTTAAAGGGCAAGAAAAAAATATTGTAATGGCAAGATTTATTCCCCTTTTCCTCCCATCAATTTACATTACCTATACATCTATATACATTGTACAGGTATATATTAATCATAGCTCGTTTATCCAATGGAAAACCTGTACCTATGGGACATTTAAAAAAACTAATACCAGGCTTTAGACAAATCAATTGAAAAAGTTTTTTGATAATTGCTTATGGAAAATTTACTACATTTATTAATAGCCACAACAAAATCCAGTGTTTTTTTTTTAAATTTTATTTATGCAAGTGTACTCCAAAAAAGTTCCATATATCATGTGCAGCCCACCATAACATATTTGATGTTAAATTTATATATATATTTAACTGTGACAGTTACCTTGTGTCCAGTTTCAATTTTTTTTTTCTTGGCCTGCAAAAGAAAAATAGGACGGTAAACTAGTGTGGCCAAAATTATTAACATACTCAGGTATGATAACTCATAGAAATGGTAACAGAGCTCGACTTAAATCGCATCTTTCCGCACCAAGCCCCCCTCCTCCAAAAAATGTTGCACCGGATTTAAGCACAATTACAACGGTCAATATTGCAAATACTTCTGTTGCGCAGTTATCATATCAAGTTTATGTATTCTATATTATTGTAGCCCAGAAGCAGTTTTTACATATATTTTTTTTTGGGATCCCCATGGAAAGGAAGTTTGGGGGGGGGGGGGGGGTGCCTGTGCAAAAACACAATTGAGGCCAAAGCTTACAAATATTGGACCCAATAATTGTTGAAAACTGGAGCCCCCAACAGTAAAGTCTTTTTGGTACTTGACTGCAATAATATCAGATTAACAGCTATATATAATGTTCAGATTCACATATTCAGTTATTTTAAAGGAATATATTTAGGACATTTTTTTTTTATTTTGGGAGGGAGGGATGAGTCATAGAAATCAGTGCCCTATTTATGATTCATACCAATTTAATCACTGCTAATGATTAGTGAGTCGAGTGGCCTGAATAGGTGAATGACAAATAAAATGAATAAATCATTAAATGGTCAACCTTGATGTGAAAAAAAAGGTTAAATAAATCTTGATTTAAAGAATTGGGTTATAGAAGTTATTTATATCTTCGTGAATGAATATGCATATTCCAGAATCATAGAGTTTAGCTGTATGCTTTACTTAGGTAGGAACTGGGGCAGCTTTACGTAATCTGCTAAATTTAGTAACGGGATTCTCCATTTAGACGAATCGCCATCGACCAAGAATCCCCTTCCCGTCAGTCAATGCCATTGCTATGTAACATGGCGGATGGTTTAGATTATGCATCGCAAAGGACCTGGGGGACCGCGTCCTCCGTGGAAGAAAAAGGGGGATACTAAAAACAAAATTGTTAAAAGAAATATATCTGTACACCACAGAAATCTCCGCATTTTCGCAACACCTGTATTATTTGTCTTTATATTCGTTCGTTCATTAGCGTATCAATTTTTCTTAGCGATTGTCCTTATCAGTCAATATAGCAGACAAGCTATTAGATACAGTTGGCCTCCAAAATCCAGATGTATCGAAGCAGTAGCACCAGTCATGTCAAACAATGGAAGAGCGAAAAGTCCAATCGGACCTGGCGAGCCAGCTTTGGCTAACCAAAAGAAATATCACAGAAAGGCTTTTGAATACATTTCAAAAGCGTTAAAAATTGATGAAGAGGATGGAGGTAAGCCAAGCACAAATAGCATTGCCATTGAATTGATTCTGATTGATATAATCTGATGGTATAATTAAATGAATACAATTAGTAAATTAAATGTGATGTTTAAAGTTATTGGGGGGGGGGGGGGTAGCTCCAACAAAATAAAGTGCTAAAGGGGGCCATAATATGTAAAAAAATTGGGATACATGTAAATTATTAGACTACGTATTATATATATATAATATCATGGCTACTTAATCGCTACTTGTTAAAGGTATTATGTATATATATATATATATAAAGTGGTACCTCAAGTTACGAACATAATTTGTCCCAGAACTGCTCTGAACCTGAAATGTTTGTAATCTGAAAACATTGAAATTAATGAATTATAGATGATACCATTGTCTTTTTTATTAACATCCATTCATTCACCTGACAAAATTCAAAGAAAGCAAGTACTTCACATATTATATAAAGAGAAAGAAAACAACCAAATAAATTCAATGTAAAATAAAAATAATAAAATATTTAGTCTACATCATTCTTACTAAGAAAACAATCATTTGAAATTCATCACTTGCTTTGCTTTTTTGAATCATTAGTTTCCGGAGTTTCTTGTGGCTGTTTCTTTAGCAGGCAACTTGGAATCTTTATGTACCAAGAAACTATCAGGGGAAAATGAGTTGCCGCCTTCGCTGCAGAATCTTTCTAAAATGGGCCATCCCGTTATGATTCATCAAATTTATTGCTTTGTTAGCAGCCAAGTTTGTTTGGGTTATGGTTCACAATGAAGTCTACCCACTTGATGCAAATTTCTTTAATCCTAGCAGTTAAAATGGTCATTGGCTTCCGATTATCGGACAACTGCCCCTCCTTTAATATCTTTAGCTGTTCATTCTGAAGATCTACAAACTAATTAATAGCCACCTCTCCACTGTGGTCCTCAGTCAGATTCCTTAAGATCCATATTTTTCTTAATATTGTGGGGCCTTCATTTGAACTGAATGCAATCATTTGTCTCCTATGCTATTCCTTTCTCTCTATCTCTCTTTCTCGCTTTAGTTTGTAATCCAAAGCACAGCTTGTTACCCGAGACAAAAGAATCAAAATTGCAACCCACATAATTTTTTACCTTGGGCATTTGTAAACCGATGCACCACTGTACATACTCCACACAGTTAGCTATAATTTATAATTCTACTTATTATAAACATCCGATTCTAAAAACTTGCATTTATTTTCCAGCAAAATTCAATTAACTTACATTTTTATATTTACTACTCATTTTATGATTCTAAACTGTAATTTAAAAAAAAACTTTTTTCTATAAAACACAATACGGTTATATCATAAGTATGTTGACTTCTTTTTGGCTGACTGTTCTTGTGTTTTTAAGTTTTAAAAAATAATTCAGAATTATTATGTCTTATGAAATTGAACGCCAAAGCTTTGGGCATTTTGGCACTGTAGAGTTTGAATAAAGAGAATTTTACGAAAAAAATATAAAACTAATGTAATATAAACTCCCATACTTGTTAAAGATATGAAGAAAAATCAGATTTGTGTTGTAAACTTCGATGTATCAATAAGATAATTTTTTTAATTGAGGTTCTTGTTTTTCAATTGATTATTGTTAACTGAATTAATTTTTTCTTTTATATTCTGTGTATTTTTATTTACCCAGCTAATGTAATACAAGCTGCGGAATTTTTCTTCACCTTTGGCATCTTAAAGTTTTACTTTGTAAAAGACTCTTGCTTTACTCATATTTGGCTTTGATATCGCAAGAAGGAATGGCTGCCAAACTTTTTCTTGTTAATGTCCACTGAATTCAGACATGAAATTATGTCATTGGTATGCATATGGTGGAGTTTTAAAAGAGAAAAACTACACTTATCAGACTGTATGCTTGTATTTCTTCTATTTCCTCCCTTTCCCTCCCACCATTTCCTGGCATCTAGTGGCACTTTAGTTTTTGTATTTTGATATTGCAATGTCACCAAATGTTTCTAGTTATTTTCTTATCCTTTTATCTCTTTGTATAATTAAAACTATCAGACCTGGTGATAGATAAACGAAAATTCATCAGTTGTAACATTTACGAAATATTTTTTTATAAATTTAAAAGTGCTAAGTAGTTTAGCTAAAATTAATTTCTTTAATTAGCACTTTCACAATCATGGTTCTTGTTTACTTGCTAACTCTGCTGAATCTACAACACACGTTTTTTCTCAAATCACGTCCGTACCTATATTTTTTTTTTCTTACAGCTAGAAAAGACATAGCTGTTGAGCTGTATAATAAAGGAATAGCTGAGCTGGAAAAGGGCATCGCAGTTGAAGTAGATGGCCAAGGTAAATAACACTACACTTGTATTTTAATCATATTTTAGCTCGAGGGATGTAACACATGCCATGTCATGTTGTCCAAAAATATAACTTGAGCCATCCATAGCTAGATCGACAACTTGATAAAAAAAAAGGTTTTGTTTTTTCCCCCCACAGTTCACAATTATAAAAATCTGGCCAACATGATTGTTTAACATAGATGAGATAATATCATTGATTGAATGTCTAGAATAAAATTAAAATATATGCTCTATTATTTTTTTTCCATACTATTTAGTCCAATCAAAGATAAGATTGAAGTAAATTTTAAATCCAAAATTTCATCTCTGCCTAGCATGCTTGATCTTGAAAAATATTTTCCGCCAAACAGGTGAAACATATGACCGTGCCAGGCGTTTAAAGGAAAAGATGCAAACAAATCTTATTATGGTCAAAGAGAGGTTGGAAGTGCTGGGTATGAACTTATTTTTTTTTTCTTTTCGCTTTTGGTTATTGTATGCTAATTGTAGCTTATGTTGTACTTTAATGTGTATGCTAAAATTCATAAGTGTAACCTAATGCAATATTTTTAATTGTCATGCTATTTAGTAAATTAATTTAAAATGAACACTATTCTATCATTAATCTTAGGATTTAAATTTATAATTTAGATGTTAAAAATTTAAAGAAGATGTATTGAAAATTCTGCATTGAGTTAAAATCTACTGAGCTTCTATGTTTAGTGACAAACCATACATAGCAGCTCATAAATCAACAATCTAAATATTTAGAACAAATATTGATACAAATTATTTTGTGTTTAAAAAAAACTAATGGAAAAAAAATATCAACTTACTTATGATACAAGATTCAGATTTTGATATTTTCTCAAAGATAATTAGTCTCTGTAGTGATGAGCTCTCTTAAATGTTAGCTGTTGTTTTTTTTTATTTCTTTAAAATCAAATCTCTCAATTTTCATTCAGCTTTTTACTGTCTGGCTTTTAGATTGTCGGCATCTTTATAATTTCTTAGCTGATAATTTTTTTTTGTAAAGTTTTTTTTAGTATGTTTTGTTTGATATCATTGGAATTAGAGAAGCTTTTATCAAATATGGCGTTGGAGAATTTCCGAATTTGCTTAAACTCAGAGAGAAAATCCTCAAATAATGAGACCGACCAAAAAGTTTCTAGAGATGTCAAGCCTCCGGCTTGTCAAGACGTGAAAATGCTGCCATCTTGCAGCAAAACTAGCAGCAAACACATTCCTGCAATATCACCTGCATTAGCTTTAAATATACCAGATGGTAAGTAAGCTTGGTCGCATTTCCCCTTGGTACTGGTGGCAATTAAGTTTAACTTAATCTCACAATGAATTTAACAATGCTAAGAGTAATATTGAAAGACGTTTCTGTGATCATTTGAACTGAAGTTAAAAATGCATATTGTTTCACTGGTCTAAAAAGAAAAAAATTAGTTCTTAACTGTTTATCCTGATTTATATGTTATTTTATACTTGTGTGAAATTCATTAATTTATAAATAGTACAGTGGGATTTTTAACGCATTGTTTTCTATATTATCATCTTTCGAGATGGACGGTTTGCCTACTATTTCTATATTATCTGTTTCAAAAATAAACTCAAGATCTCTGTAATAGTTTGAGATAGGGATAGCTTTTTTTTTAAAGTTTAACTTATTCATTCAAAAATATGGACTTTAGATATTTAATAAGAGTGTAATGTTGTTGTTGTTTTTTTTGTTAGTTTAAAAAATAAATAAATACAGTTGTTTTACAATCCTTTCCTGATGTTTTATTTATTTATTCTCAATTACTTTAAAATGGGTATATTTTTATATATACACTGAAAATATTTAAAAATCGCAAAGTTTGTCTATTTTTTTTATAAGAAATTATTTTTTTCTATTTTTGATTCCAGCATGCTAGTGTCCAGTAATTATATGTTATGTAGTTATTTTTTCTATTTCATGGCTGTATCACGAACATATTTCTTGGTAGTTATGTAGATGTTAAGTATATTTAAATTTATTAACGTGTTGATGTCTAATGTTATCAGCAAGAAAAATACTTTAGTCTTTAAATTCTTCTATATACTTTTGAAAATTTTAAAATTGGATTTTACAGTAAAATTCAGTTGACTGAATTGAAGTTAAGGGCATGTTTAAAAGTGATTCACTTTTTTTTAAATAAATGATTTCATATTGTTTGGGCTCATTAGAACACTGATAATGAAAAATTCTTTTAAGCAGCAATAAATGTTATTCAATGGCCTTTGAAATTTTTTTTAAGACAGTAGATTCCTATATTGTGTAACAATGTTGGACTTTTGTGTATGTGCAGCAAGTTTGCTTTATTTTTGCTTTTTCCCTAATGAAGTGTCCATTTCAAGATAATTTGAACTAGCCTACTTTTCAATGAAGAGACTGCATAATTAAACATTAAATATGCACAAAAAAAAAAGTGTATTTAACCATTTCTTTTGTTGGCATGTGTAACACACTTTTAAAAACATTTAGTATATTTTGTTGATTAGTATGTCAATGTTGTATACCGTAATTGTTCATCATCATAATACATGTATATATATTTTTTTAATTAAATTTTTTAGTGTCTCCTAGAGCCATCAAGTCAAAAAACATTCCCATGGCTGTGAACAGAGGCTGCAGTGGGGTGGTCCCAGCACGAGGCGGCAGCGCTACTCCCAGAGAAAGAAAATCTTCTACGTCATCCACTCCTGGATCATCTCCTGGTACAAGACGGAGACCTACTCATTTAAGACAGGCCTCACAACCTGATGTAAGGTTACTAGCATAATTTATGTCTTATATTACCATGTGAGCTTAACATTTATTTGTACCTAACCAGATGCAAGGTTTGTATGCCCTCAGGAAAAAATTGAAATTCCAGGCTATAGAAAATCCTATGAAAAAAATGTGGCAGACACCTATGACAAACCTATGGAATTTTGACATTTTTTTCCTTCAAGCGGACATTCTTAGCACATTGAAATATTTCTTTACTGATGTGCACAACAAAAATCTTTTGTTATGTTTTGTAATTGTTTTCATTGGTAAAGACACAAACAACCTCCGTTTTTGCATCAGAATCTCGTAAGTTAACAAATTACTGTCTTACTCCCTGTCCTTCTTATTGTATGGTAAACATTGTATTTTTTTCTCATGGCCAGGATTTATTCTTCTCTTTCAGTATTTTTAATTGTCTGGTCAGTTTTGATTTTTGCAAAATCAATTTCAGCTTCCAAATTTCACTCAAGTTGATATCCCAAGCAATAATTTTAGGTTACTGTTCTAGTTGCTTGTCATCTGCATCCACTGAACTTTCTCACAAAAGTAACATCAGTCTTGCAACATATGGCCTCCAGACTGTTTTTGCCAATCACCCCTCTCTGCCCATTGTACTCTTAAATTGTACAATTTTTTTTCATTTGTTGATTTCACACATCACTACATGAAAGAATGACATAAATGAATTTTTCTCATGCGAACTCCTTCCCCTTGTGCTTGATTTTCATCGTGAAAACTAATGTGGATATTTTGCAGATCTAAAAATAATGTAAAACAAATTTACCCAAGTTATTAATCTAATCATTCCATGGGGGTGGAGGCTTTATCTAATTACATAACACGTCATAGCTTCTTTAACTTATTTTATACTATATAAAAAATCAGAATGTGTCTCTCCTCAATCTCTTGCATAGACATTTCTAAACTACGACATTAAACTGTTCTATGTGTCAGTTTTTCTTTCTTTTTTTTTCTTTTGAGTCTTAGGGGGAGAGAAGTCAGTTTTTATGTAACTTATTTTATTTTTTTTTTGTTGGAGGAGGTTGAAGTTTGACAAAATGTGATCAGATGGGGGGATTAAAAATGAATAAAATAATTCTTGATTAATAAGTGTATGCCCCCTCCTCCCCCTGACCAGGGAGAAGACATGGTGGTGAAATCAAAGCTTTTATGAAACATCTGCTGCAGTGTTATAACTCTTCATCCAGAGACTTTCTCAAGTTTACGGGCGAAAAAAATCTGTCAATGCCACAGCTTGCAAATATTGAGCCCCCAGTAATCTTTCTTAACTGGGAACCCTGCCCTCCCCCCCACCTCCCTCACCACACGAAACTGTGAAGACATTTTGGTACTTGATTATAAATTTTTTTTTTAAAGATAACTTTAGTAACAAGCCCACGTATTTGATTTATTTTGTAAATTTTATATAAGTTTTTTTTTTCTTAATTGTGAAAATGTTTTGTTTTTTACAATTGTATCCGTTTGAGCTTGACATTTATTTATACAAAACCTGATGTATGATTATTAGCATATTTTATTTCTTATTATACAGAAGACAACATTTTCACACCTCCCTAATTTTAGTTAAAGTAAAGGGTTTCTTTTTTCATAAGGATTTTTTGGATGTTTAAAAAATAGTCACAGCTGTTAAACTTGAAAAAAAAAATAATTGTGTGTGTCTTTTATAAACCATTTTATTTGTTAAGAGGTTTGACTATATCTAATAGAGAAAATACATTAAAGTATAATACTTTTTCAAAATGCTGACTCATCACCTGTATATTTCTTTTAATGTTTGCAATGCGGTGTTGTCATACATATTTTTCAAATCTCATAAATATCTTGTGCTCCCTTATAAAACCAAAACATGTGTGTTAAGTTCATGTGCTTACCTGCTGCGATGTTTTAGCAAGAGTAACATTTGCTTATTTTTCTTAGACTACATAAAACATTTCCCACAAACATGCCTTTCAACCATTATTTTTTCCTGTGAAGTAATCTGACAGCTGTGATATTGAAGACTTAATAATAATAAGATCTTGTTTGCTGGCACATTTCTCATCAAAACAGTCATAGCTGGCACATTTCTCATCAACACAGTCTTAGCTGGCACATTTCTCATCAACAGTCTTAGCTGGCACATTTCTCATCAACACAGTCACTTTTTCCACCTTGCTATAGTCTTTTAAGGCTGAGAATACTCTCATTTACTAGTCCATTCCTTGGAAAGTCATGGTCCATAAGAATAGCATGCTTTTATGGACATTTCGTCACAAAATCACATATGATATAGGATAATTTGGATTAATTACATTTACGTAAACCTCCTACAAAAAAATCTTACCTGATTACTATAGGTTTTTCTAAAATGTTCAATGATTGTTACTGATTTTATCTTCTTTAAAAAAATTCGGGACATTTCTACTAGGTACAAGATCTCTAGTTAGTAAGTTAAAGGAAAAAAAAGACAAATTGTTATAACTCTTGAGACTGTGTATCCAGGTTGTCTTATTGTGAATTTTGTTCTTTTGTACGCAGATCCGATATTTAGCCCAACAAAGAGATTTAAGCAACCTAAAATTGAAAAATGTGGATAAGAAGTTGGCTGATGTGATTTTGGGTGAGATATTGGACAGCGGGCAAGAAATTCTGTTTTCAGACATAGGTAAAAAAAAATTTTTTTAGTTTTAAAATCTTAAAAAATATTACAACTTCTTAATATGCATAAAAATATTTTTGAAACATTAGCTGATAAGTCTTAATTTTTCAAATTACATTTAACTTATTCTAAAATCTAGATTATAGTTAATGACATTTTATAAATGTTTTCAATTATTACACACAACCCTCGCTACATGGTTATGCTGCTCTTTATACAGCATTTCGCTGTAATGGCCTTCTTAAATCATGGCACTGTTTTGAGTTACAGCCCACAATGTTTTGTTACACAGCCAATAGTGACTCACAATGAACCAAGTTTGGAAAAAATTCTGGCCAGGATGCATTCAGACTTATAAACCTGAAGTCAATTCTTTTTCAGAAATTTGACAAAACAGACTAAACTTAGCAAGTCATCTTGGTTTTAAGGATTGGGAAGAAATTGATATGATTTACTTTCTAGATGCTGACAGAGAGCCTCTTTCATACAAGGAACATTGTATTACAAAGAACTTGTCAATGAGCAGGGAATGAAATTCCTTCTTCAAAATGATCAGGATGAAAAACATAGTGCTAAAGTGTCTCGGGAAATTAACTCAGCCATTGTCTGTTACAAAACACGACTAAAAGAAACAAAGCAAGGCAAAGCAGCCATCTTGGCATGAATATTTTAAACGGGGTAATCCACAACATTGGGAAGACAGGATGTCAGATTATAATAGCTTTGTGATTCTTTGTGTTAATGTTCGTCATCATATTAAAACGGTTTCTAAACTGTCTTTTTTTTATTACATGTATTTGTATAAATATATACATATGTGCATGTGATATAGAAGGTATAAAAATGATTCCGTGCTTCACAATAAACTATAAATTCGCAAATTTTATAACTTTTTACAGCTGGCCAAGAAACAGGTAAACAGGCACTGCAGGAAATTGTGATATTGCCGGCACTTCGACCTGAGGTCTGTAACTATATTTTACACGTATCATTTACTGTGCAACCAGAAATTTAAAAAAATATTTTGTTGAAATAAAAAAAATAGAAAGACCTTCAGGGTATTTGTAGATTTCATGCATTTTCTCAGCTCTTCACTGGACTTAGAGCACCATCCAGAGGCTTATTATTGTTTGGTCCACCAGGAAATGGAAAGACTCTTCTGGTGAGACTAACGGTGTTTGTGCATTTCCCTCTCCCTTTTCCATTTTTAGTTTTTGTTTGTTTAAGATATCTCTTAACATGAGAATATTTTATCACATTTATTTGGCAGGCAAAAGCTGTAGCTCATGAATCAAAATCAGTTTTTTTTAACATAAGTGCATCAAGCTTGACATCTAAGTGGGTAAGTACTTTCTTGGATTTTTTTAAAATATCAAACAATTTAACATAAAAAAAATGCTAGTTAAATAATATTTTTTATAATTGATATTTTTTTTAAAAAGATTTTTACGACCTGATTTTTGTTTTCCAATCTGATTTTTATATGAATTCAGTTGTTTTACGATTCAGTGACTGTGATAAAATTATGTGTAATTTTTCTGATTTTCTTACAAATTATAACTTTAAAAGTCTCAACTTTATAAATTAAAATACTTCAGATTATACATATTATTGATATTTTCATCTTTAGGTGGGTGAAGGAGAGAAATTGGTGAGAACTCTTTTTACAGCAGCCAGACAACTTCAGCCTTCTATTATTTTTATAGGTGCAAATAAACTTAGTTACTTCAGAAACTTGGTGTAGTAATAATGTCACAATATTTCAAATGATTTTTCTTTCAATTTTCGTTAATGTAATGATGTTTGCTAATTCCTCAATAGATGAAATTGACTCCTTGCTATGTGAAAGACGGGAAGGAGAAAATGACGCTAGCCGACGGTTAAAGACTGAGTTTTTAGTTCAGTTTGACGGGGTAAGAAAGATTGGGGTAAATTAACGTTTTAAGATGAAATGTCCTTAAAAGTTTACCGATAGTGAATTAAAATTTTTTTTTAATTCTCTCAGAAAATGATTTATTTTTTTAAAACTCTTGTCAGGTGTCAAGCAGTTCTGAAGACAGAATCTTGGTGATGGGGGCCACCAACAGACCTCAGGAATTGGACGATGCTGTGTTACGGTTAGATTTTGTTTTTCCCAGTTCCTCAGACTTTTTACACCAGTCTCATGATTTAATTTACTTTTAGTTTTATTAACAAATTTACCTTATTCATCTGGAGAAAAATATTCAGAGCTAGATGTTTTATACTAGAGACATTATTTTGCTTTTTATTTACTTGAACGAAGTCGGCTTTAATAATCATCCATAATTTTTTTTGTTCTTTTAATAGTTGATGTGTTTTTCTCCACAAATGTCCTCAATAATTATCATCTTTATTTTTCTAGTCGATTTCCAAAAAGAGTGTATGTTACAATGCCAGACATCCAGACAAGGCGTGTGATGCTTTCCCATCTTCTGTCTAAACATGGTAGCCCACTTACTCAGAAAGAACTAGATACATTAGCTAAGTAAGTATACAAGTTCAACACAGTATTCTTCAAATATCATCTAGTCAACTCAGTGATGAGTGTTCTTATTTTTATTCTTATTTTTAAAATAACAGATAGATGAAAAATAAATTTACAAAATTATAACAAGCTACAAAATTTCTAAGTACTATTCGAATTTTTTTAGTACATTGAGTTTTCAAAGTATACGGAGTTTCCCAAATCATGTTAACACTTTCAGTTGAGAAATTAATTTACGTTGATGGGATTTTTTTTTTACTACATGTAGCTCATTATTTCTATTTTCCTTTTTTTTTTTAAATTGACAAAGATGATTTAAGAAATATACAATGTACATATTTACATGTATGAACAACAGGCAGACTGAGGGTTACTCCGGCAGTGATTTGAATGCGCTGGCTAAAGATGCAGCCTTGGGACCTATTAGAGAGTTAAGTCTTCATGAAGTCCGATCCATGGATGCCAATAAGGTAAATTTTTACTTGGTCGGTTTTCATCAGCAGCTTTTACTGACACCACTGGTTTAGTTTTAATTTTAGTTTACTTTAATTTCAGTTCATTTTAATTTCAGTTTACTTAAAATTTCAGTTTACTTGAAATTTTTCAGGTCAGACCAATACAAGCCTCAGACTTTAGAGAATCTTTAAAACGTATTCGTCGCAGTGTCCCTTTGGAGTCGTTGGGCCGTTATGAAGAGTGGAATCGGCTGTATGGTGATATAACAGCATAATATTTATCTAGCAATTTAAGTGATAATAATTTAAGTGAAATCTCATTACATTAACTCAACAGATTCTTTAGAAAGAAATTCAGCGTGAAGACCAATATTTTTAAAAAAAAAAAAAAGTGGGATTCACATATGAGATTATTTTACACAAACTGACTGCTTTCCAAAGACAAACTGGAAGAAATTATAATATTTAATTTGCTATCATGAATTTTATTTTAAACTTGTGTTTTTAATAACATGTATATTATTTGATTTACTTTTATTTTTAAATAGGGGTTAATTTTTTTTTCCTTTTTTTCAAATTAAACATCACGAATAGTCCAGATTAAATAATACATGCACATGCCTGCTTAACATTGCACAATATTTGTCATTGCTGTATCGCAGTTGGTCAAAATGTCTTTAATTACAATTATTTATAAAAGGAATTCGTCAGTCTTTCAGTTTAAATGATGACATATGGTTCCTGAAATCGAAGATGAGAATCTTGTATTCTCTTGTGCATTTATTTTGTGCGTAGTAATTTAAATGTAAACAGTGCTGCTGCTAAAAAGATGGCTGTATTAAAGATCTTTTTGTTTATTCACATCTCTGAATGTTTATTTCATAAAATGCTTAAACAAATACTTCCCGGCAAAAGCTACTGAACTTACATATTATTATTTTATTTTTTTTTAAAAAAAGAGAACAGTTGTTACTTGTGTTTTCTGTGGCATTTAGGTGCTCTCCCTTGGAACACAACCTCACTCCCCTGGTACCTATCACAAAGAGCTGCTGTCAGGTTTTTTTTGAACTTGTCATTATAAATGAAGCGTTTTAAGCTGGAGTAGCCTAACCCACATCTTGCAAAAATATACATAAACATACTTTCCCTTTTAAGGCCAAGGGAACTTTACTTACTTTATTACATGAATCATTTACAGAGCAGCCATGGGCAATGTACAGCCCGCTGGCCCTCATTTCACAGCACTTTCCATTATTCGCTTTGATGTTCACATTTAAGGTTTACATGAGCATGTGTAAACACTCCATCCATCTGCTCTTGGTCCAGCCTGTCTGTCAAATTTACAAACCAAATGTGGCCCGCGACTCAGTTTTCCCACCCCTGGTGTAAAGCCAAATTGGCCTTTAGAGGCATAGTAGGCTAATCTGACTAATAACGTTTAAGATATCCCAGTGTTTTAATTTGTCTCTTCCCGAATGCGACTAGTCAGCGAATATTTTTTTTTTTCCGCTGTCTAATTCATTATTTTTTTTTATCCTTCACAACCTACACCAAAGACCAAAGTAAAAATTATTTAAAGACCAGTTCCTTGGATGAAGCTCTGGCAGCTTTTTGTTGTAACACTTAATTACATTTTGTTTCTATCCTTTAATGTTTAAAGGAAAACAAAAAAAAAAAAAAAAAAGGTTTATGTTTTATTAAATTTATGTTTGAACTCCATTGATTCTAGCCTATGTTCAGATGATGTACAATGTTTTTTATTTTCACTTATATTTCATCTCATTGTCAGCAGTCATCTGCAAATGGTTTTTAATAGTTATTCATGTATATTTGTACCAGGTTTTTTTAGAAGTTTCCACATATAGGAAAGATTTTATATCATCCTCGAGTTTGGTCCAAAATGCTTTTAGATTTTGTTACCAGTTACAAAAAAAAATTTCATTGATCATAGATTTAAGTCGACCTTTATTTATCTGCTTAATTGCACACCGACAGTTAGCATATTTTCTTTTAACCTTCCTTCTAGTCTCACCGAAGGAAAGATGTTGATAACCACCTCTACCTTGTGGTCATTGTGGGACAGGGCATTAAAGCTTATAAGTGTTTTCGACGCAGTCACTTTCTGTTATTATATAGCACAGAGGAAGATTTGACAGGGTGCATTGGTGACACGACTGGAGCCCCGCAACGGCCAACTTTACACTTCTATTGACGTCTCATATGGTTTAGGGGTCCAATTTTTTTTTCTGCGCCTTGGGGACATCGCATGACCTAACCCCACCATGTACCTTGCAGTTTTCTTTTTAATTATTGGATTCTTAGCTAAGGTGTGGCATGTATAAATAGGAGCCACACACAGGATAAAAAAAGATCTTGCTCCTAATAGGAGTTACCAATCAATATTGATGTTGTGCAATCTGTATTCATAATTTATTATTATTTAATTGAATTTACTGTTTTTTAAGCTCGATCAGAAAAATTCAAACCACATGATGAATAGGTTTTCCATCCTAAAAAATTAAAAGTTTGACAATACAATTGTTTTAAACCTCAGAAAATAGTCTTTACAATTATAGACAGATTTGATTCTTGTCAACATCGACGACTATAATTACTGGTTTCCAGCACATTTATTTTTCGCTGTATAATTTTTAAAATTTCTTCTTCATTTTTTTAAAACTGATACATTTTTCTTTCTGTTATTTCTTTAATTACCCGTTTATAGCCTATAGTTGTATTGCTATGTTTGTTTTTCAAAGGCTGTGTTCTTTGGTTACTGTATTGTACAAATAAAAATCATAGCGGCTCAATATCACACTCAGTATATTGTCATCTTTTTTTTTTCTAATAAATAAACAATGTATTGATTGGAAACCTGCATAGCACTTAACTACAGCTTACACATTTGTTGTGTTTCTTTTGCTGATAATAGCCTTAAAATAAAAAAGCCAAAGTTTCTTTAAGTAAAGACAATTTAGTTGCTCTGTGTCTACTTGAAACAAAGAAAAATGTCATTTTATAATGAGTGGAGTGATTTCCAAAATTGATTGTCTGCTCTGCCTAATTCTTCTCCATCACTATTTGTGTCTGCATGTAGTAGAAAAAAATAAAAACTATAGAGAGAAAATTGATTTCAGTGCCTTTAAGACCTTAGGAATGCATTCTTAGGATTTCTTAAATTTTTTTTCCTCCCATAGCCTTAGAAATATTATCTAAGAGTGCTACAATATTTTTAAATATTTTAATAATTATTATAATTTTTTTTTGTAACACTCTTCACCAAATTCAACCGCAGCACTAGCTCAAAATGTATTTTTTTATTTCATTTTTTTTTTCTGACGGTGACCTTTTTTATCTTGTTTAACTTGGTCAGAAAATGTAAACAAGCCACTGTTGTCATGAGTGTTTAATTAGAAGTGGACTACCTTTACAAACAATTGTACATAATAACATGGTTTACGTTGTAGATACATTTTTTTTTCTACATTTTCATTTTTTTGCATTTCTCAGTTGTTTCAGTTTTTTTTTGATAATTCACATTTGTAGTGTTAAGTATTTATTGTGGGGAAAGTGTCTGTAGCTTCTAGATAGTCCTGTTTTATTTATGTTGCTGTCTATATATTTATATATACATAATTTGCTTTGTGCCATTTTCTTTTACTGGGTTCAATATTTATGATTGAAGAAAAGCGTTCAATATTTATGATTGATGGAAAACATGACAGATGCACCACATTGCCTTTAGTACCCTGATCTTTAGCTACACTGGTGTGTGTTATATATGTGGTCTGTTATTAGCTACACTGGTGTGTTATATACATAGTTGGTCTGAATGTTGTCCAAGTGCTAGTATTATTCTCAACTGTGCCATACAATTTTTTTCCCCCACAACAGTATTTCTGCTACTGTGGTCTCATTGATTATGTTTACTTCTAAGTATTTTTTTTTAAAATGTCTAATTCACCGCGGTACTTCATCATAATTAATGTTTGTAAGACAAAAGGAAGTGGTGAGTTTTTGTTTTTTTTTAAACGTGTACGCTAATTTTTTTTTCTTTTGGAATATTATTTTAATTTGTTACAGTGATAAAAGTGGTAAAAAAATATTGTTTGACGTCAGAAAATTAGTCTCATTTGATTGGCTGATGGTTTTAACTTTATATCTGCTTAGCAATAAATGTAAATGTGGCTTAGATCTGGTCCTCACTGGATTCTTCTCTGAATAGTTCTACGAAACAAACAAAAAAAATGTAATATTTACCCTTGATTTTATTTGATTATTATTTATTACGATAGCTGTTACAATAGTTATTTTATTATCTGAAAGTGTAAGGTTTAAAAAATGTAATCTGTGAAAGACAAACATGTGTTAAAATTAGGGAGCTATTTGTTCAACTTTATGTGATTTTTTTCTATCGAATGATTACAAAAATTTATAATAAATAAAACAAAAAGACTCAACTTAGTGGTTTGGTTTTTGCAAGAAATGAAAAACTGTGATTAATATCAGTGATAATATACATTTTTGGATGTCCAAAATCATATGTAGGTTTTAGTTGTTTTTTAAATCGACTGCTCTGACTGCAATATAGCTCATTGATAAAGCAGTGTTGAATTTCTTAATTGAAAATTGTGCATTGTCTCAGAATATTCCTTTATTTATGATATGAGGCATTTTCTTGCTAATAATTTGGGACATTCTTTATTTAAAAATGTATTATTTAGATACCATCGTGCTAGAATATTCTTGTTTTTTAGTTCATCGCAACATTTTGTCTGTTAACATAAACAAATGACAACCTTCTAAAGTGCATAATATTACCTTTGCCTTTATTTTTTTTTATTTTTAAAGGCTTTTAATGTCACAACAAATGCATTACATATTTATTTGTTCATTCTGACATATTTTGTTCTCTTTCACCCCCCCCCCTCCCCCATGCAATCATTGAAATTAGACGTCTTCAATGGTCAATGAAGTATTCATTTTACAATTTTTTTTTTTATTCTACTAGCACCATGATGGAGTACTTAAAAATAAGAAGCCAAGTGATATAAACATTTTATGTATGTCAGTGACAGTCAGTGTTATAAAAAGTACCAGTCTAAACCACACATCTGCTGTTAAATTTGCGCGCGTTGGTTTATGTCATTACATTGTTTTTATCAGAGGTTTGTCTAGTTGACCTGACCAGTGGGGGTACACCTGGAGACCAATGTCCCCTCTAAGGTGTGGTATGAAGTGAGCAAGAAATTTTGTCTCTGAGCGACATTTTTGTTTGAGGTCAAAATTTGTGAGCGATTTAAGCGATGTCGTCCGTAGGAGTGAGCAATCATACGTGTAGTATGAGCGACGCTCTGAATATGTGTGAGTGATCGCTCTGAATATGTGTAAGCGATCGCTCACGCGCTCAGCTTAGAGGGAACATTGCTGGAGACCACACCCTCTGTACCCGGCTCATTGTCCCCACCATATGCCGAAACGGGCCCCAGGGCTACACATTTTCTACCGGCCCCTCAGACTTTAGACTGACCGCACTGGACATTGGCTAATTTTATCAAACCAACCCATGTGGCAGTCATGGCCCAAACTCATGTGTAATCAATTATTCCACCAACTAAATAGCATTGTTCATATATGTATGTATCATTTTTATTTTACTATTTTGTTTGTTTATCTTTTCAAAACACATTTACAGTATGATAGCTAACTCATTCCTTAATATTTGGTTGTTTTTTTTTTACTTTGTTTAATAAATGTTTGCTAAATATTGAATGGTTCATGTAAATATAAATATTTTTAACATAATGAACCTGTGGTGCTTTACTCTTGTAGTTTTTATTTTTAATTAAACTTATGGTTAAATAGTTGTACTGTGAAGTGAGACAGTATTGGGGTGTGCAGTTAAGCCAGACAGTATTAGGTATTCTGTAAATTGAGACAGAATTGGGGTATGCAGTTAAGTCAGACAGTATTAGGTATTCTGTAAAGTGAGACAGTATTGGGTGTCATATCAAACAGTTGCAATATAATTAAATATGTTTGTGAAATAGGACGTCCACATTTAAATTAGTGACTTTTGTTTTCAAAATCTGCAATTAATCAATCACTGGTTGTTTGTGAAGTGGCAACAAGAGCAATAACTCTAGGTCAGTGGTGGGGAGCCTTTTTGGGGGGGGGGGGGCGCATGCCGAAAATTTAACCAAATAACACATTTATTTATAGCAAAGGGCCAACACTCCAATTAAAATTAAAGGAAGTGATATTTTAGTTGCGTGCAGACTGATGAGGCTGCGCATGCCAACTGTGGCTCGCGTGGCATAGGTTCGCCACCAGGTACTACACATCGTGGGTGGGGTGGGGGGGCAGTGATATTTCGACCCTTTTTTTTTTTTGATGGCTGCAACAAGATAATAGACTCTCAGCTACTCATGTAATATTCAACCATGTGTCATCAGTACTTCTTGTATTGAAGAATATTATTTAACTCAAGTTATTGAACCAATCAGTGGCTGAGATCTATTCGTCTTCCCAATTTTCAAGCATATATATATATATATTTTTTTTTTTGTTTCGTTTTGTCTTCGCATTTAGAGATTTATTATATAAGTCGGTATGTAGCTGGCAGTTACTGTGTGGGTTCAGACTAACATGTCACATTGACATGGTAACAACATTACATACATCATCCTCATACAGGAAAAGGGGAGACAATATTTTGTGTGTGTGTGTATTGTTTCTAAAAAGACAATTCAAAGATGTTAGTGGACAAATTTAAATACAGTAGAAAATTTATCAAAGAGGTTTTTTTTTTTTGGTAAAAAATTTCAGTTTGTATAATCACACGAACATAAATAAAATTAAATGTATTAATATTACCTCCCTTGCCTGGAAGAGAACCAAAACTGTTTGTATCCTACTATTTAAGTGACTCCATAGAAGCTTATCTTAGGGTATACGAAGCAGTCACCACTGCATATTTACAGCCACATTCATCCTTCCTGGGTCAAACATAATGATGATGATATTCAATCACAATAAGTCAGCATCACCAATCAATCCCACATTTGTGCACATTGAAATAATTATGAAAGATGAAATACATTTAAGGTAGGAAACTTCAAAATCCCAAAAGGTGCTATTGGCACCACATTCCCCTCCATCTACCACACACACTTGAAAACGCTCTAGCATATGTTTTTAATTGGGGGGGGGGGAGAGACTAAACCATCCAGGTGGTTATCCATTTACATTCATTTCCAAACGAAGGGGTGGTTCGCACCAGCTCGCTGCGCACCAATGATCTATAAATAACTGGATGCTGTGTGCATGTTAGTTGACTGTCTTGTTACATTATTATTTTTACAACCCATTGAGTTGGCTTTCCTAGTGCATGCATATATATCAACAATGAATGAAAAAGAAAGGGACAAAAAATGAATGAAGGTAATTTTTAAAAAAAAACATTTTATGATTTTGGTACTGTGTACATATATTATTTGTGCAGTTCAGATTTGTTTCTTTTTGGGTCATATCACGATGAATAAATCATGGTATTACATAATTTCACACCCTGTCACAATATTTGTACATTTCTACACCAACGTATATAAATGGTCTATTAATAGAATCACTTTTGAAGGAACATTTATTACCACATATAATGTTATACTTAACAGACTGTTTCACAAAACATACATTCATCATGAATACACCCGACACCGTATACACCGTCATAAAAGCATTATGGGCCCCCTTAGGCCAGTGCCGCCTCGATGTTGAAATAACCCAAGAACTTGTCAAGTACCCCAAGTTTTGGTTGAGGGCGGGAGGGTGTCACTTGAAATGTAGTATTTATTTTGCTACAGACTGGACGAAACGGACCAGAGGAGCAATTTTGTCAAATAGATTGTCAGATGCCCAATCCCTGTGCAAATAGTCAGTTGGGGACTCCCACTACGACAACTCAAAATAGAAAATGTTAACGGTCCATTACAACGAGGCTTCAATACTCGCTGCCCAACCCCCGGACAAGTGCCTTGTTGGAACCACCATCCCCACCCCCCGGACAAGGTGCCGTGTAGGCCCCACCCCAGACTAATGCCTTGTTGGCACCATTCGTAAGGATGGCCCTGTTGTAATAAAATAATTAAGAGGATGAACACGCCCACAATAAAGACAAGAAATGCGATGGGCTTACTCAAAGAATATGCAATCCACAGACATGTACAAATAGCAATTAGTGTTCGCAATAGAGGGCACTATAAAATACAAATATTCCCGTAAGGAAAATTATGTCCAGCGTTTTGATCTCTTCACCACTTGATTTATTTTATATAAACTTCCGCATGTGCTTGAAATTCAAATGGTCACATTATTCTTGGCCCGTCCCGAAAACGGAATAGTTGTAAAAGACCCTTAGTATAACTATCTGTCCACGGGTCAACAAGGACGCCACATTTTGTAAAACCTTGCCAGCACTGTTGCAGACGACCAAGTGACGTCATTGGTTACGTCACCCTTGACCAACCAATGAAAGTATTTCTTTTTTTTTGTTTCTTTCCTTGTCAGTAAAGCAGCCACTTGCTTGAGATCTGAACTAAACCCACGAAGAAGCAATACAAGTGAAGACGGTAATTCTCAGGCGGTCATTAAACCGTAACCGTAGTCCTGTAGCTTGGCAGGGATGTTCAGATCTCTTAGACCCTCCTCGGTGGAAAAGCTCACGTACCCCATGCTGTTCAACACCTCCATGCAGCTCTCGTCTACTCGTTTGACCAATGAAAAGGGCAGCTCCAGTCTCCAGCGATTGGCTGTGAGATATGGATTACTTCGTGACGTTTGTTTGGCTGGAAAAAAAAAACAAACAAGTTACTTGTGAAGGGAAAAAAAAAGTGAATTCAAACAATAACAATAATAATAATAATAAAGGAGATAAACCACACACACAAAATGACGATAAACACTAAAGTAGGGGCAAGCAACGCTGGAATGATTGTTATAGGAGACTCAGTCATCGCCCCTTTTAAACGGAGATCCCTTAACATATCGACAACGCTACTGGTGAGAATAAACATATGTGATCCCATATCAAACCAGCAATCTCACTATCTCACTAACTATCTCACTGTACACCTCACTAACTATCTCACTATATATCTCACTAACTATCGCACTAGCTATCTCACTAACTATCTATCTCACTATCTCACTAGCTATCTCATTAACTATCTCACTAACTATCTCACTAGCTATCTCACTAACTATCTCACTATGTATCTCACTAACCCGGACTGTCGACAGATAAGCGCTATGCACCAGAGGTGTGCGGATCTTGAAATTTAGCGTCCGCGTCCGTCCATGGATTTCTATCAATGATCCGCGTCCGCAGAATCTTACAACATTGGTTTGCAGTCAGTCCGCGCGTCCGCATTGCTGAAATTTAGCTGTTTAAATGACTTGAATTTTTTAGAGCATTTTCGAAAAAAAAATGCTCTATTGTCCCCGTTTTGTCTGTCTGTCTGTCTGTCTGTCTGTCATCACCCTAGATCTCAACAACCATAAGTCCTAGACCCATGATGTATATATCATTTTGTAGGTCTTGGCCTGCCATGTGTGCAGCAAAAGTTCATTTTGCGATCTGACCTCTGAGGGCCGTAAAAGGGGGCTTAGTACCGTTTTTTACTATATAAGCTACATTAATAAAGGAGCGCCTATATATCAGCAACTATAAGTCCTAGACCCATGATGTATATATCATTTTGTAGGTCTTGGTCTGCCATGTGTACATCAAAAGTTCATTTCGCGATAGGACCTCTGAGGGCCGGGCTTCAGGGCTCCTAAGGGGCTTATTTATTATATATACACCTTGTACGTTCAATAACCCATTCATTTGGTGCGAAATACTGCAGCACGTAGTTTCACCAAGATTTATTAAGAAACTCATCAAATGAAATAGTAAGCTTGCGTTCTGAGTTTAATTGAAAGTATCAGAGCTATGCAACAATTGACGGAGTTTTCGGACGATTAAATGACTATAATTCGAATGTTTTCAATTATGAGTCCTATTTCAGTAACCACAAGCCACTTGTAGTTAGATTTAAGGGACAATAATTTTTTTTCAAATATAAAGAAACGTCTTTATAATTTATTTTTTTTTACAGATATATGCATTACACAATTGAATTTATAAACATTTACAAAATTTACAAATATTTACTGAAAGCTAACAAACGTACTGATACATAACACGAAAATGCGCTAACACGTCCTGTGTCCAGAATGGAACAGGCTTAATTGCTTGTTTATGGTAACGCTAAGGAAGATCCGCGTCAGTCCGCGAGTCCGCAACTTAACCATACGAAGCGTCCGCTGTCAGTCCGCGGATTCGGAAAAGTCTGCGGATCTGCGTCCGCAAGCGGGCGCGTCTGCTGTCCACTCATCTCTGCTCTGCACCAATCGAGCATCAGTGCGACCAGTTTTAAATAGACGTGATGTAACACAGACTATAATTTTATGTAACACAGACTATAATTTTATGTAACACAGACTACAATTTTATGTAACACAGGCTATAATTTACATGCGATCTTCCCGTTCTTCAGCACCGCGTCATGACTGGTCACTTTAGTCACATACTTCCGGACAGACTGCAGCATCTGGAGACCCACGAAGCTGTAGATGAGTTCAATGACCTCCATGGGCTGGTGGGCCAGGTCCTCGTACCGGACAGTCAGGATTTTCCCTGGAGCGGGGGGGGGAATAAAATAACAAGACGATGTCATTGTCCGAACATTGTCCATTTTGACCCAATTCAATTAAACATTCGACAGTTTATTCATGTGACGCCACCAACGAATTACGAACTAATCCCCCCCTCCCAGTGCCAATCATTTGACAGGGGCCTTTCTAAAACAATAATTCATCCCCCCTGATTTGGCCCAGAAGTTTCACCCCTGCCCCGTGGCGACGCCACTAATTTTGATACATTGAAGAAGTGAGCTTGCGATAAGTAAGGATCCAGTGAATGAACCGAACCATTTGTTTATCAGGGTAGATAAAAATGCGTGATATTGTCTCCCTTACAAAAAATTGTTTCAAATCCTGGGTTTTTGCTGAGCTATCACTTGTATAAGATCATATATTTTTTAAATGTGAAAATCTGGAATTTGGATGTGTGTGAGTGTGATGAAGATGAAGTTAAATACAAAAAAAAAAACTAACACTTTAGGATATGTATAACAGTAAGATGACTGAGAAAGTCATGGGTTTAGTCAGTGGCGCAACCGGGGGAGGGCCAAATCATCAATACATAATTAATGTTATAAAGTTACAAAAAAAGACTGTCAAACTGTCTTTTTTCATAATGTGAGCCCCCCCCCCCCCAGCATTTTTTGCACCTGGAATGCTAAGAAAGGAAATAAGTGGACAAAATAAAACATATCTTTGTAAATTAATGTTCCCTTAGCCCTACTGGGCCATCGGGGCAGATGAAGTGTAGAATTCATCTATTTCTATGACCTGGGCATATGAAGGGATTGTGTGGTTAGCACAACGCCCAGCCGCCTTTACTTCCCCAACTTAAGTCGGGTACCCATTTAAAGCTGGGTGGACTTGTGGGACGACTTTGCACCAAATAGCACCTGGAAAAATTCCATGGTTCTCACCGAGGATCGAACCCATGACTCTCAAGTCGACAGTCGAGTATCTACACCACTCGGCCTTCCGTCCCACTTTTGTAAATTAAGGAGAAACTAAATAATTATAACTTAGTTTAAAAAAAAATAAATGTATTATTGTTAAAGTCCCGTTTAAAGATGTGAAGGTTTATAAACCACAGACGGGGTGGCTTTTGTGGTGCCCTTTCTTTCACTATAGGTGAGACTGTGCCTCGGCTCTAGAGGCACACCTAGGAAGGCATTGTGGTTAAATGTGTTACCTCCCCTTACCCCAGTGTTTGTGAGCTATCTCCCTTGACAACTCTATATCTTCGCGCATGCGCCGACAGAAGTACGTATAATTGTTGTGCATCTCGCCGTAAAGCTTATTGTTGAAGTTCATGCGGGACAGGAGCACCCCTCGCGGGTCGCGTACCAAGTGGATTATCTTCACCGAGGGGTCCTGCTCCAGATAGCGGTCCACCTCCGACATGCTGAGCCTCACAACTTTTTGAACGACGGCGCTGGCATTTTGACATCTGGAGAGAACAGAGAAAAATAAATATGAATGATATAAACGCGGTATGCATACATGTACTTTCTAAATGTTAACTTGTGCCCCGATTAACCTGTATTTGTGCGAAGCTAAGGCTGTGCTCTCTCTCTCTCTCTCTCTCTCTCTCTCTCTCTCTCTCTCTCTCTCCCTCTCTCCCCCTCTCTCTCTCTCTCTCTCTCTCTCTCTCACACACACACACACAAAGGAATGCACTGTTCAATTGACTTTGATCAATATACAATATACCATTAAGTCTATATACAATAAGTCAATTTACAGTGAGTCAAATATATAACAAGTCAATATACTATCAGGTAATATACTTGGTTTATTTGATTCTTTATTTACTCGAATTAGTTTTTAAGTAAGAACAGAATTTTTTTTTACTTATAATAGAAGACTCAAACCACTGACAATGAAACACGGACCCCCCCCCCCCCCCCCCGATGGTTCAATCAACACTCCAATTTAAATTTTAAAACCTTGCACTCCGTGGTTATAAATAAACATTTAAATGTAGGTCATACATATCCCCCCCCCCACACACACACAAACGCGCGCGCGCACATATACCGAGGGAGACTTGATACGAAAACTATTGTCAATCAGTCAAACAGTGTCACTACTGCCAATTTAAACTATTTCATTGATTGGTTAGCACCGATGAAGTAGTCCGGAATCGGAAGCGAAAAAAACATCAGCGCCAAACAAATAGCATCGAAATATTAGCACTATATTTCACGGAACAATGAGCATTATACAATCGTCACCAAATGTACAACATCAAACAATTATCACCCAGTGTAAAACATCAAACAATTATCCCCAAACAGGTCATCTCCAAACAGGTCATCACCAAACAAGTCATCACCAAACAAGTCATCACCAAACAAGTCATCACCAAACAAGTCATCGCCAAACAAGATGCACTCACCTTTTCCTAACAGCGCTCACGCACTGGTCAGTCAGGTTGACGATGTTGTACCTGGCCGTGGTCATCAGGCAGCCGGTGGCGGTGAAGTCCCGGCTGTGGTCCACGTTGGTGAGGAACTCCGTGTTGTACCTGCTGATGTTGCAGTTGAACATGTAGCTGATGAAGTCCAGGGGTGGGGGGATAAACAGTTTACTTTTCCGCCAGTAAGTCTTCGCCCGGAACCTGAAGAAAATTTGGGGGAGGGGAGGGGGTTAAATATGTATATGAAAGTGAAAACGAAGTCAGTCGTCCACCAATCCACTCCAATCCTAAAAAACAGAGGATTGTACAGAATGATAGCCTGTCACCCACGCCAGACAACCGTATACAAGCAATTTAACCACATACATAGACACAGAAATATTGAGTCAGGATTACTTACCGAATATAAACACTAACTGACGCCAGGACATGCACGTGTCGTAGACATGGACACAATGACACACACGTGTCATAGACATGGACACAATGCAGTGCAGGATTTACGTATAGATTAGGGGCCCCACTTTCTTTGGGCCCCCGTCATTTTGCCCGAGTGAGCAATAGTCAAATTTACTGAAATATTTGGCGCTGGCATATAACATCTGGTACGTACATAGAGGGCCCCATATGTCAAATAGCTCAGGGCCCAATCACGTCTACATCCGGCACTGCCACCATGACGAGTACGTGTCATACACATTTAAAACCAGGACCCGCACATGGCATCGGCACACAACACTGTCAGTGGCAAACTGATGTTATCAACATACATCACACAGATATCATCAATGTACATCACACACCTGATATAACGCACAGATATATCATACCTGATATCGGAACTCCTTTTATCTTTCTTGGGCACGTAGTAGTCCCACAGGTACAGCAGGGGCTCGTAGACGTAGAACACATCCGGGTGAGCCTGGTGGGATACATGAAGGTCATCATAACCCAGTGGCATCACTAAAAGGGGGGGCACTCCTGGGGACACCATTTTAGGGGTGACACCCAAATGAACAGTTTTAAATTTTATAGCAGAAAGAACTTGGTATTATCGGTTTTTATAACCGATCATAGTTAAAAACATGAGCAGTAGCACAGGGTGTCACCATATAGAGCAGTAGCACAGAGTGTCACCATATAGAGCAGTAGCACAGGGTGTCACCATATAGAGCAGTAGCACAAGGTGTCACCATGCAGTGCAGTAGCACAGGGTGTCACCATATAGAGCAGTAGCACAGGGTGTCACCATATAGAGCAGTAGCACAGGGTGTCATCATATAGAGCAGTAGCACAGGGTGTCACCATATAGAGCAGTAGCACAGGGTGTCACCATATAGAGCAGTAGCACAGGGTGTCACCATGCAGAGCAGTTTGACAGGGTGTCACCATACATAGCGTCTGGAGCTCAGGTTAATGAACACAATTTAAAGCTTGCTCGGATAAATCTCGAGTTATCTGTAAACGCGCTAAAAGTTGGGGGGAGTAAAGGCGGCTGGGCGTTGTGCTAACCACACAATCCCTTCATATGCCGAGGTTATAGAAACAGATTGAATTCTACACTTCATCTACCCCGATGGTCCCCTTTTTGGCTTAAGGGAACTTTACTTTTTTATATATATAAAGTCATTTTTATCGCTTAAGTATTTTTAAGTAAATTATCTAAGGTCTAGTGCAGGGAAATTCGAAATAGGTACCATAGCTAATGGAGGAAATCTTGATTTAGGGGGGGGGGGGGTGAGACCATGAAGTTTCCGCACCGGGTGACACCAAGCATAGTAACGCCACTGTCCTGACCTACTTGTGGGCAACTCGTAATGTCTCTTCAATCTTCCTGCTTTTAAAGAATGTGAATACATGCATTTATATACATACATTTATGTACATACATTTATATACATACATTTATATACATACATTCATATACATACATTCATATACATACATTTATATACATACATTCATATACATACATTTATTACGTCAGTTAATGTATTTTTTTTAAATTCATCCATCGTTTAATTACTTTCCCCAAAGACATTTAACGCTGTCATTCCCCCTGGTCTCCATTCTCCATTGTAATGATACAACTTATCACTTATATTTAGCATATTTTATTCGGATTTAACCGTCGGGGTACCAAAACAATCGTTTGCTTGGGGGGAAGGTTGAAAAAAAAAGGGGAGGGTAATGTTCTCAAGTACAGCTCTGAGTTTAACTATATCTGTCTATCTTCATATTTAACAGTCCACATTTCTGTCTGTCTTTAATAGAAAAAAAAATAGGGTGGGGGTAAAACGAAATAGAGAGAGAGAAAGAGAAAAAGAGAGAGAGAGAAAGAGAAAGAGAGAGAGAAAAAGAGAGAGAAGGAGAGAGAAGGAGAGAGAAAGAAAGAGAGAGAGAGAGGAGAGAGAGAGAGATGGAGAGAGAGAAAGAGATAAAGAAGAACACGATAGATTGGAAAGGTCTTTCCTTACAGATAAACCTTGTAACCCTCCGGTGAAAGACAATAAAAGATAAAGGGGAAAAAGGAAAAATATGATAACAAAAAAATTAACACCAATTATTTCCCTAGACATAGAAGAATAAAGTAGCACTAGGTGTGAAGACTTTCGGAATTAGAGATTTAGTCAGGGTAAACAAACAAAACAACTAACAATATTGACCTAGGGTTAGGGTTTCATTCTACTTTGCAACGTAAAGATTATAAAACAAAGCAGCTTTATTCCCTTCCATCTATCAAACAGAGAGAGAGAAAGAGAGAGAGAGAGCGAGAGAGAGAGAGAGAGAGAGAGAGAGAGCGAGAGAGAGAGTGAGAGAGAGTGAGAGAGAGTGAGAGAGAGAGAGTGAGAGAGAGAGAGAGAGAGAGAGTGAGAGAGAGACTACACATCCAGTTGGACCCAATGCGCCCATTACCAACTCACCCCCACCCCCCTTACGCTCATCTGTTTGAAATCTATGCAGCACACATGGTGGCAAGTTAACTAGTGGCTCCCCCCCACCCCATCCCCCGCCCCTCCCCCTCATACATATACACACACACACACACACCATCCACCCTACTACCTGCAGCAGGTCTCCACACAGGGTCGAACCACTGCGCATGTAACTCAAGACGATGACCTTTACCCGTGGTGCAACTGGTTTTAGATGTTTGGGTTCGAGGCTGTCAGACACGTATGGAACTGTTTAAAATATATACAAAAATAAAAAAAATACAAATTGTGTAATTGCTACTACTTACAATTATATTTACTGTACTTTGAATTTGGTCCCTGTGGAAGATGCAGTGCTTTCATCACAGCTGCGCTAAAAGGGATGCCGTAGAGCAGGACCAGTCGATTTTTTTTATAAGGGGGCCCAAGCAGACATCTACAGGTTTTCGGGGCCCTCAGGCAGGACGTTGTAAGATTAAGTCGGCAAAATACAGAAACGTCATTTATTTGAGGCAATAGGCCTATTATCAGGCAGGACGTTGTAAGATAATGTCGACACTATACAGAGGCGACATTTTTTTTTTGAGGCAATAGGCCTGTTATCAGTTAGAGACGTTGTCAGACTTTCGATGCGCCAGTCGCGTAAATTCTCAGGATTATGAGGCCCCCCAGGCCTAGCTATTGTCAGGTTTTGTTAGTCCCCAAGCAAAGACATCGCCAGGTGATTTGTGTGACTATGGGAGTGGGGGGGGGGAGGGTGTAAGAAGGAGTAAAAGCACATGTCTGTGTATGATATACAGTGGCGCTGAGAGCCAACAAGGGCCGCAGGGCAGGACATCATTGCTGGCCCCTCAATACACAACGAGTCGTGAAAAAAATTGATATGGTCGGGGCGGTCGGGCCCCCTTACAGATGCGGGCCCCCTGGCAATGACCCCTCTGACCCCCTCTCGGCGTGCCTGTGTGTATGGTATACACGATGCTGTTTTCATTCCCATACTAGTTCCATGATTCATCTGCGCAAATGCGTAATAATAAGTTGCGAATTATCAGATTCTCGACTCACAGCATTTAAGACTATATCGTTCTGGCGATGGGTATCCTGCCAGTACCTGGAATGCATGTACCTGAGATCGACTCTGGTGGGAGCCACAGCAAAAGCCAACCCCACCCCCCAGAGAGTTCTTAACACCTCATACTATTCAAGGACTACTTTGCATTTTCGTGATCGCGATCATTTTCTGTAACAGTGTGTTGCATGCTCCCCTTTGCCCACCGCCCTTACAAACCCCTGCCCCCCCCCACCCACTACCACCACCACGTAAATCTATGATGAAAACACAAAACCACAAAGTTTTTAAATACCACCGTACCTATCTCCCCCCCCCCCCCACAACCGCTACCACGTCAATAAGAGATCAAAACGAGTACCATAACCCCCTACTGAAGATGTGAACTCCGACCTTTAAACCTGACACGAAATAAAACGTGCCATTAGCCTTGGCGGCCACACAACACAACACAGACCACGGAGCAGTAACAGTAGTACGAGGCAAATTAAAAAAAAAAAAGAAAAGAAAAAGTACAATGTCACTATGGAAACAGATTCACCAAACGTTACGTGGTTCTCGGCTACAGAGCAAATTCTTGCTAGTAGTAGCCCCTACAGGTGATTGATGCTGCATTGCGAGACAGAAACGGTAATACGACATCGTTTTAAAAGTACTTGAAGACCCAACCCTAGTGAAATAGTAAAACTTAGTTCAATGTATAATTTTGGAATGTATTTTGTTTGCTTACTGGACCAACGATTTACTAAAAATATAATTACATATTACTTTGAAACTAGAAATAGTCATAATTAGTTGAACTACTATTAAAAATATTGATTTTCTTTTAAATATTTATAATTCGTGATTTTAAAATATAAATATTTTGGTATTTTTTCAATCAAAAATATAACACATTGTTTTGGAAATAAAATTATATATTATATCTATGCAACGAAACAAAAATTATACTGCAATTAGTTTAATTTACATTCCAACTGCCCTTTTAATTAAATCGAGGCAGGGGTACTTATACAGACAAAAACAATCCTTGTGGGGGGGGGGGTTCCTGCAAATAGCCTATATAATTTACCTGTTTGATTGGTGCATCTTGTTTCTGTTACGTGCCTGATGTAGGAGAAGGCCGTAATATTCAGATAGAAAGCTGAAAAGGTGAAAAAGGGGGGGGGGGAAGGAAAACAGTTTTTCATTATTTTTTCTATCAGATTATTGAATTGAAAGCCACTCTTTTAGCTAGATGGATGGATGGATAGATGGATGGATGGATGGATAGATGGAAGAATTAATGGATGGACGGATGAATGGATAAATGGATGCATGGACGGATGGATGGTTTGATAAATGGGTGGATAGATGGACGGATGGGTGAAAGAATGGAGATATGGGTGGATGGATAGATGGATGGATGGATGGATGGAAGGATATATGGAAGAATTAATGGATGGACGGATGAATGGATAAATGGATGCATGGATAGATGGGTGGTTTGATAAATGGATGGATAGATGGACGGATGGGTGACAGAATGGAGATATGGGTGGATGGATGGATGGATGGATGGAAGAATGAATGGATGAATGGATGGAAGGATGGATAAATGGAGACTGAATGAATGGATTAATGGAAGGATGGAAATAAGGATGGATAGATTGGTGAAAGAAAGGATGGGAGGATTGATGGATAGTTAGTGCAACACCACTTAATGGATGTTAAATTGTATAACAAATCTCATACTAGATAAAATACATAGTTAAGTACAATCATGAGGAATCGACGAATTATTCTAAAATTAGTATCTTCCAAACAAGTTGTTTTTTGTTTTACTCTATTTATTTTTGCAATGAATAATTGTATCAATCACTTTAACATGTGTTTAACCTTTATACACACCTCTGGTACTGGAGAGCTGGACATGAATCTGTAGAGTGGACAGACAAATGAAGATCAAGGAGAGAGTCCACATTAAATATTTCTTTCTCCATGGGAGCATCCTGCAAATGTGTTCAATAGAACTTGACAATTCATCAGAGGCGTAGCTGGGGTGGGGGGCGGGGATGAAGTACATATGTCCCCGGGCGCCGAGGTTCAGGGGCGCCAAATGGTATATTTTACATATAATATTATATGGTTTTCGAATGGGGGGGCGCTAAAAAGGTATTAAAAAGGTAAAATGCCCCGGGCGCAAGTTGCCTTGCCCCCCCTCGCTACGCCTCTGCAATTCATTACACGTAAGTGTGAGCATTAATCTTGCAAAAAAACTTTTTAAACATATTGACTGCATACATACAATATAACTAATTTAATCTTGTGTGTTATTTATTTACTGCTTAATACATAGAATTTATAACATATATTAGGCATTTTTATGTTTTTATTTCCTGCTTAATACACATAATATATATATATATATATATATATATATAAAACACTATATAACTAAGAAATTAAATGTAAGTTTTACTGTTAATGGCTTTCTAATAGTGTAACTGATTATATAATAGCAGTTGTATTAAAAAGAACTTTCCTGCATAAAATGTACTAGAGAACAAGGAATTATGAAATAACTTTGTCAATTTAAAAATAAATACCGTAAAGAAACATTTAGCAATGTATAGCAGTATGTATGTATCTATGTATGTATGTATATATGTATGTATCTGTGAATGTATGTAGTATGTATGTATGTATGTATGTTTGTATGTAGGTATGTATGTATGTATATATGTATGTATGTATCTGTGTATGTATGTATATATGTATGTATGTATATATGTATGTATGTATCTATGTATGTATGCATGTATTTGAGAAAGATTAATACATCAATGTGTCTATTTTCCTCAGGGTAATGTTTACAATGTTGTGAAACCATGTAGGAATAAAACCCAAATACAAGGTGCCACTCCCTGATTGCCTGTGTGGTCCGGATTGCTTTTGCTGTGAGAAATGTGCCGACAGGGGGGGGGGGGTGGGGCTGCATTGCATTAGGTTGCACTCTGGCGGGTGGAGAAAGCCACAGATTAAAACCGATCCGCCTGTGAATTGTGCACCACGGATTAAGAATATTTGTTCATTGGATTTTTACCTAGCTTTGTTAGGCCATTGTTTCGTTTTCATTAATGTGCATATTTAAATTTAAAGCAGCAATAGTGAAACATACATACATGCATACATACATACATATATACATAAATATATACATACATACATAAATGTATACATACATACATACATAGTAATACATAAATACATACATACACATATACATACATACAAACATTCATACAAACATACATACATGCATACATACATACATACATACATACATACATACATACATACATACATACATACATACATACTACATACATACATACATACATACATACATACATACATACATGCATACATACATACATACATACATACATATATACATACATACATACATACATACATACATACATGCATACATACATACATACATACATACATACATACATACATACATAAATACATACATATGTTTGGGGTGGGGGGTTCTATCCAAAGGGACATTTAGCAAATGTAATTTTGTGGCAATAGTAAAAAATGTCGTTAAAGCTGACATTGGCAAAAATTGGGCTCCTAATAATATTTGAAAAATTAGTTCCTCCCATACCCACCCTTGACAACCCCCCGCCCCCCCAACTGTTTAAACATTTTAGCCCGGGGGGGGGGTCACTGACAAGTACCATAACAGTCTTTCCTTAAGTCCTGCAAAATAACAGTCCCTATGCAGAGCCTCCTTCTCCCCCTCTCCCCTTTATGCGGAAATGCTCCAGGGATCCGCCAATTATTCATATCTTTAAAAACACGCTCTTGATACGAGTGTATAATGTTCTCATTGTCAAACACAAAACTCATTAAAATAAAAAGTTTATTTCCCTTTAAAGACAGACAGCCTTGTCATTTTTTTTTTCTTTAACGAGTAGCGTTGAAGCCATGCAAGAAGAAAATAAAATCTTTACTTTCAAGTTTTTTAGTTGGCAGTAGTTGGTGTTCTCGCGTCCAGTGGTGGTTAAGATGACCTCATGTTGGTTGGATGATTTAAAAAAAAAAAAAAACAAATTTAACAAGCTCAACACTGTTATGCTTTTGCCAGATTTCATCGGCATATAATTTGCAATATTTCTTTAGAAGTTAAATGTTTTAGAATTAGATTCACGTTGAGCAAACAAATGTATAAAAGAGAAAATGAATTGCTTTTGAATAATAATATTGATGATGAATAATTTGAGACATGTTGATCTATTTGTACAAGTTTTATTATTACCATTAGTATTGGAGAAAAAAAAAGTTACAGGAATAAAACATCATAAGTATTATTGGTCAAAATATAAAATGTCTCAGAAAGTTATCATTATCAAAGGTTATATTATAATGTGGACCCCTCCCCCTACTCCCATTCAATGTAAATTTTCGGAATTCAAAATATTTTCAACGTTGCATAATAGACATAGTACTATTGACCCTCCACACACACCAAGAACCACATCCACACACAGAGCCACAAACACCCCTAAAAATACCCTCATATATACATCCACCACACACACGCACACTCACCAAACACACATACAAAAATCCACCAAACCCACACATCCACACAAAGCCCCCAACTCACACATCCACTACACACACCAACCACTCACCCACACATGGCTAAACACACCACTGTGGACAGGCAATGGCTAGACAGAAAATGTGGACAGGCAATGGCTAGACAGAACGGCTGTGGATGGGCAATGGCTAGACAGACAACTGTATGTACGAGAGAAGGAGAACGATATAAGAAGGAAATAGGGTTTCAGGGAAAAAGAAACATAAAGTGACAGCATTTTAACCGCAATATTCGTTGTGCCTTATGTCTAATACATATTCGTGCCCTGGTCACACAGGACATTTTTTTCGGTCCTGTCAGAACAAGAGGATGAAAGGGGAAACACATGAAAACTATGTATCTTAGTATATAAAAAATTAAACTATGTCCTGCATATTTGTTGCTGTAATTCATTGGTCGACATAGAGATCCGCCATCGATAACCCCAGAGGTCACCGAAGCTGGCACAGCCTGCTCGTACTTTATAATTCTTTTAAAAAAAGTTTGCTTCCTATTTTAGTTATGAATAGTGCAAGTTTGAGTGCAAGTTTGGTAATAATAATATATATAAAGGCTATTTGGGCTCTGCGTTAAATCGAAAGTAAGGAATTAATACAACCAGTATTTCAGTTTTAAAAATACAATCATGAAAAAAAACGGATCTGCCCGTCACCAAAAATAACCCAGCCTACCGATCCAAGCTTAAGGGGATATAACTCTATGTAAAAGGTTTTGCAGAATTTATAGCTCAGGTGTTTAGTTTGGGTTGCTTATGAAATGTGGGGGTGGGGGGACGGGGGGGGGATAACGTGCCACTCCGACAAATCCGCCACTGATATTAATATTGAGAAAAATAAAACTGAAAGCAAAGAATTCTTTACATTTTAAAAATATTGTGACTCTACATTAAAATGAAAAACAGAATGTTCAAAATTGCAAATATTTACATGCTTAATTCAGCGTAGATTCGGCAAATACTTATACACAAATATTTATGTTTAGAATTAAAGTTTTAGATTTTTATTTTCTTATAAAATACGAAAAACAATAACACGCATTCGTCCTGGCGCGTAAAACGAAATCAAACTGCCAGTCACTTGGCGATGGGGAAAACAAAAACAACAGCAACAACATTGTATGTTACAAAAAATGAATATTTATACACACATTAAACAAAATAATAATAACTAGGTAAAGTTGAATTATAAAACTTTACTAAAATATAGACTTAACCAAAACCAACACTTCACTAAAACATAACACTTAACTAAAACATAACACTTAACTTCTAAAACATAACACTTCACTAAAACATAACACTTCACTAAAACATAACACTTCACTAAAACATAACACTTTACTAAAACTATAACACTTCACTAAACATAACACTTCACTAAAACATAACACTTCACTAAAACATAACACTTAATTAAAACATAACACTTAATTAAAACATAACACTTCACTAAAACATAACACTTCACTAAAACATAACACTTCACTAAAACATAACACTTCACTAAATCCGTAGTGAAAATTAAGGTCACAACCATAATATAATTCTAAAAAAGAAAAACATCAAAACATGACGCAGTTTGAACCGGGCCCGTAGCGTGCAGGGGCAGGGGGCGGGGCCCCGGCGTTTAGTCTGGCCCCCTGCTCATTTGTTCTACTTAGTAAAATGCATTACCTTCCCCCCCTCACTGCTATTGCCTGGCCCCGTGCTGTAGAATGCCTGGCCCCTCCTCTAAAATTTTCACGCTTTTGGGCTGGTTTGAACTTAGAGCATCAGTCAGTGAATTCAACTTTGTGTTCTTTATCTTGGGAGAAGAAGAGACTGGGCCCTCAAGGCAGAAATTTCCAGAGGAATTTTCGGGGGACCCCTCATAGATTTAATAGAAATTTCATTCTGAAAGAGGGTCGCCTAGTAACTTGCCAATCCAAAAGAATCGGCCCCCGTTTTTTTAAACAAACAATTGGAATCTGAGCTGGTCTTACATTTTATAAGGTCCTAAGCAAGTTACACTCGGGGGCAAAAGTCGGTTAGAAACAAAAAAAACTTCATTTTCGGGACACTATGCAAATATCCTTTCGATTCTGCCGCTTTCAAATCTTGGGCTCAGAAGAATTTTGAACAATGTAGATCTGCTTGGAATCCACCCAACTGTTTTAAGTATAATTAGACATTTTAGATCCAAACTAAAACTCTCACCACCTGGGGCCCATCTCTAGAAATGGGGGGGGGGCTGGGTAACTTACTACTTTGCCTGTCTAGAAGAAGGGCTCATACAGAAATGATTAATTTAGTGGGCCTTCTCTACAGTGCCGCCTACAAAAATGTAGTACAATTACTATTACACTGATATTGTTTAGCTAAAAAAGAGTTTTTCGAGTCCAGTCAATAAATTGATGTTCGGGCAATCAACTCAATAATAAATTTAAGTGGGTCATATATCAAAATATAAGTTGGGTCATAGATCGAAATAGCAAATTGGGTCATAGATCAAAATATAAATTGGGTCATATATCAAAAATATATAAGTGGGTCATAGATCAAAATATAAGTGGGTCATAGATCAAAATATAAGTGGGTCATAGATCAAAATATAAGTGGGTCATAGATCAAAAATATAAGTGGGTCATAGATCAAAATATAAGTGGGTCATATATCAAAATATAAGTGGGTCATAGAGCAAAATATAAGTGGGTCATAGATCAAAATATAAGTGGGTCATAGATCAAAATATAAGTGGGTCATAGAGCAAAATATACATCATCCTCAAATTTAGCTTAACGGAAGGTCTTCACCCCCCTCATAAAATGACATCGTACCAGTCAGTTATTTTCAGCCGTTGCTATTTCCCGTCTCCCCAGGGTTTCATTGCAAATCTACTAAGCCCCTACCCTCGGTACACCCCACCCCCACCCCACGTCTGACTGACAGGGCACCCCCTGAAAACTCACCGTAACTCGAGACTGTTCCATCACACCGCGAGATTTGCACGGATTGTGTGATCTTTGAATGCATTTCCGGCTGTTTTCGCTCCTATCCCCTCCCACCCACCCCTCGAAGAGAACACGAAAGTATTTATAGTAACAAGAATTGTACCGATCACATATGCATGCAAATAAATATACACACATCTTTTTTTCGCCCCCAGTCTTTCCGAGGTAAAATTTGATGCGGAAAGAAATGTTCTCAGACGGGTACATTAATGTGTTGATATCTGTCGATGTTCCCAGACGGGTACATTAATGTGTTGATATCTGTCGATGCTCCCAGACGGGTACATTAATGTGTTGATGTCTGTCAATGTTCCCAGACGGGTACATTAATGTGTTGATATCTGTCATCTCGTTGACTCCTTTGATTCCCACCCCCTTTTACACAGTACACACACACACACACAAATATAAACATTCTAACACACGCACGCACACACACACACACGCTTTGTTTAAATGTGTCATGTCTTGTTTCATTACCAGAAAAAAAAAATAGCACGCAAGGTCTAAAAAAGCCTGTCAGCTTTGAACTCCACTTTCTTCCCTCCCTCCCCCCCCTTTATTTTTTCTTCCATATCTGCTCCCGCTCTCTCTCTCTCTCACACACATACACACACACAGGCTTACAATATTTGTGTGTGTATGTGTGTATCAGAAAAGATGAAGAAAACATTTACAAGCAATCCCAACAAAACAGTCACAGGTTTGTTCAGGGGAAACTTTCTGTAGATGTAGAACATGGCCCGGGACACGCCCTTACATTACTCTCCCTCGTAGTGGCTGTCACGTTAAACCTCATCCCTCACACACCATTCATGCTGTCTATAAATAATCTAACAACAATGATGACCCCCGCCCCCCCACACACATCCATCCCCTTAACCCTTCCCCCCCCCCAATTATCTTGAAAAAAAAAATGTACATGTAAACAGCCCCCCACACGCACGCACGCAAATACACACACTATACCCTACCAGGCACACGTGTAATAAAACAAGTTTTGAGCGTCTTTCACAAATGTGGCCAATTCATTGGATGGTCGTATGGTAAAGCGCTGGACTGTCGACCTGAGGGTCATTGGTTCGATCACCGGTGAGGACCAATATATTTTCAGGTCATGAATGAAGTCCCCCTCTATATCCCCCGTGGTGCCTCCACTGACCATTGCATTATAGGCTATGGTGGGGGGGGGGAGAGAGAGAGAGAGAGGAGGGGGGCATCATAAAAACAGTCCCATTAGTGGTTTATAGGACCTAAAAGATTTCATCACATCCTTACAGGGGCGTCACACACATTCACCCCCAGTGGCTTGAATCACAAGTCAATTAAAGTAGGTGGGGTGACTCGGGAACTGGATAAAATAAAGTACCCTTCAAAACTCCCGACTCCCCATTAAATCCGCCTCTGGCTATAATGATATCCAATGCTTTTTTGTAAAAAAATAATAGGTGCCGATACTCAGTGAGGGATTGCCTAACTTTTAACTACAAATTCTCACCTCGATGGAAGCTAAATCACAACTGCAAAGATACTAAATGTCTAAAACAATTTTATTTCATAATTAACTAACATAGATCCTCTTAAATTACAAGAAAAGTAATAATTTTTTCCCCACATTGAAAAAGGCACAAAAAAAGCACTGATGATATGTATTAAAACAATATGTTCTCGGCTAATAAAGGCTAATTAAATCAAAATGATACTTTTGATCACACAAAAAAAAATACTTTTAACAGATTTTTTTGTAGTTGCCCCCTTTTTTAAATAAAACAACAAAAGTTGTTTTTTTTTTTTTTTGCAAATAATTGCTTAGAAAGGTGGAAATATTAGATAAAATAAATTTGGTTCGACAAAAAGCTTCAATAAACAATCTGGCCATTGTGGTCTGGCCAGGAGCCCTGTTTATTCAACAAAGACGATCAGGCGCCAGGAAGGAAGGAAATTGAACTGCTAAAAGCCAAAATTTGAAGAACAAACCAAAAAAAAAATTATTACATCAAAACACTGGAAGCAGAGCAGACTACTGCATTGTCTAACGGACGATTTTTTAAATGATCAGATTTTTTTAAAAACAAACTCATTTCACAGCTGCTTCTGTAAAAATAAGATAATATGCTAGTGTTGGGTTGAAAACAGCTAATTAAATTAAACACCATTGAACATTTTTAATCTTAAAAGAAAAAAAGAAATGAAATGAACATAGTAAAGCAAAGTATTCATTTTAAAAAAAAACAAAACAACTGAAAACGTGTTGATCTTTGGCTATTATGTTTTGTAGTGCCTGTTTAAAAAAAACAAACAAAAGTTTAGACTTCTTAAAAGATAGAGAGTAAGGGTGGCCCGTATATTGGACCCGTGAGAGACCAGTAGTGTTTTTCTGTAAGATCCGGTCCGCGCATTTAACTTTAAGCACATGTAATTGTTTATTATTTTATACTAGCTGTGCCCGGCAAAAACTTTTGCATAGCGTTATATCTCCAGGGCCCTAAATGGGCTGTAGAGCCAAGGGAAGATGAAGAAGAAGAACACTTTTTAAAAAATTGACTCTTGGTTCGATTCTTTTGCCAAATTTCTGCTATTGATTTCGCCCTTTTGTCAATGTATAGAATCTGTTTTTGGCGCGCTGTTCAAAAAGTATGTCCACCACTGGTTTAGGTTGTATGAGTTTCTGTGACCGTGATATACTGAAGTAGGTGTGAGTGTGTTTATTATTAGCTTCGACCATCTGCCTTCTGTGTCGGTCTGATCCACGTAGTGGTTATACTCCCTTAAATCAGGTAAGGCTGAGCATGTATAGAAAAACTAGAGCCAATGTTGATAGTCTATCTAATCACGAGCCAATGTTGATGGTCTATCTAATCACGAGCCAATGTTGATGGTATATCTATTCATGAGCCAATGTTGATGGTCTATCTATTCATGAGCCAATGTTGATGGTCTATCTATTCATGAGCCAATGTTGATGTTCTATCTATTCACGAGCCAATCTTGATGGTCTATCTAATCACGAGCCAATCTTGATGGTCTATCTAATCACGAGCTAATGTTGATGGTCTATCTAATCACGAGCTATGTAGATGGTCTATCCAATCACGAGCCAATCTTGATGGTCTATCCAATCACGAGCCAATCTTCATGGTCTATCCAATCACGAGCCAATCTTCATGGTCTATCCAATCACGAGCCAATCTTCATGGTCTATCCAATCACGAGCCAATCTTCATGGTCTATCCAATCACGAGCCAATCTTCATGGTCTATCCAATCACGAGCCAATCTTCATGGTCTATCCAATCACGAGCCAATCTTCATGGTCTATCCAATCACGAGCCAATCTTCATGGTCTATCCAATCACGAGCCAATCTTCATGGTCTATCTAATTACCTAGGCAACGGGGGCGTTTTGAAACTGGGACTGTGAAATTTTCACTGGTGAATGGCCCTTTGGTAGTGGTGGGGTAGGGGAGTCATGGCCATGACCTAATTTGCTATTACTGATGGCCCAAAGGCTTGATAACATGTGGCCTACGTTATGTCCGGCCCTGTTTTAGTTCAAATTTTTTGTGTTTATGAAAGTAATTCGCTGGTTGGTGCAACTGGTGAGAGTGTGTGGCGGCTGCCCTGTTATATCCTTTGCATGGATATTTCTTTGATTGATGTGAGTAGAGCAGTAAGACACGGAGTGAATCTTCTACAAACTAGAAGATTGTTACTTTACCCCCCCCCCCCCACACACACACCCAGTAACTTGTATTAAGAATTGAACCTGAACAATAAAAGTTTGCAGGCGGATGAACTAATCATTAGTTTACACTGGATGCGCTGTTGTTTTTTATCAAATTGAAAACAAAAAAAAAAATGACCGATCCTAAATGAACTGCTCAGTATTGTGAGTGCAGACAAGAGCAATCCCATAATTCTAGACCGTTACATACACAGCCTGCACTTTGTTTATCTGATTAAGTGAACCAGGCCGGTGGGTGCGGTCTGCGGAGGTCAAGGGTCAGTTTAAGTAAAGTCTATAGAAACATACAACGATAACAAACATTACACAGAGATAAAACCCAATCCCTTTATCTATCTTTTTATTGTATAGAATGTTGCCTACTTTAAGTGCAAAGAACGTATATCTAAAAAAAAAAAAAACACATCTAGTACGGGTTGGTAGAATATGCGATTACGGGGGGAGGGGGATCATTTATTAAAGATGGTCATAAAATCGAAACATATCAACACATTATAAAAAAAACGTATTATCAATTTAATAATTTGATAATAGAAAAAGAAAAGGCTTTCTCATAGCCAGGTACTTAATACAGCTGGGACAATAATTTTATAATTTACATTGTTCACGTTGCCATGGTGAAGTGTGTTTGTTTACACAACTGGTCAGATCGTGTTTTGATTATTGTCAGTTTATGTTGATATAAACACACATCAACTTCTCCCCCCTCGAGAAAGTCTCGCAAAACATCTCCACCTCTTGCTGATACGCGTTCTGTTTACGTCATGATAAAATAAATACAGAATTTCAACAGCCATCGTGGCCAATGGAAGAAAAGGGAAAAAAACAAGAAACATTGTGCCAGATTTCTCCGAAACTACTATATATATATATACACACACCCATACCTCGCTTTACGGCCTAGATATGTTCCACGAAACTTGGCTGCAAAGCGAAAAGCCGTATGAGAAATCAATTATTCTAGTACACATCCAAACAAATTCAATGGGATCTGTTCCAATTTTTTTTAATGTGTAACATGGTTAATCATTCAAAATGTAATTTCTCTTTTTATTTCCTTTTTTTCTTTTCCTTTAAATTAAAAATACATAACAAGTACATACATTTGTACATAAATTAATAACGGACTCCAGAAACCAACAATAATCGAAAAACGAAAATGAAACACCTTCATGTTACTAAAATATTTGTTCAAGTGTACAGGAATAATTTTTGTTTAAATGGCTTTAATATGAAGACGATGCTAGAAATGGTAACCTGCAAAAATTGACAACGTTGTTTGTCTTGCCTTCTTGTCTATTTCATTCTTCAATGAGTTATAACAGCTAATGGCTGAGTTAATTCGTCGAGAAAATTTAGCGCAACGTTCGACGTCAGGTTTGTTCTCAATGAGGATGTTTATTCCTTGTTCGAAAAAAAAGCTTTCGACAAATATTTTGATGTTAGCTGTTTTGGAAAGAACATGCTCTGCCTCTTCATCAAGTGTCGGTTCTGCTTGCAACATTCAGTTCCTCTTATGAAAGTGGTTCCCTATCAGCTTCAAGTAGATCAAGCACATCACGTTCGTTCAAACCTTCCAAGCCGAGATCTTGTGCTGGATCCAAAATGTTTCGCCTAATTTCAGGAAGAAAAATTAACTTCTGCATCAGTACTTTATACACATTTTGATTCACTTCTGCATCAGTACTTTATGCACATTTTGATTCACTTCTGCATCAGTACTTTATACAAATTTTGATTCACTTCTGCATCAGTACTTTTTACACATTTTGATTCACTTCTGCATCAGTACTTTTTACACATTTTGATTCACTTCTGCATCAGTACTTTTTACACATTGTGGCCAGATTTTTTTCCAAACATGGCCACACAACAGTTGTTGTTGTTTTGTTTTTTTTGCCGTTATAGCGAAACATTTTTAGGCCGTAAATCGAAAACGCGCATTAATTGAAGAGGGCCGTTATAGCGATATATATATATATGTGTGTGTGTGTGTGTGTTTGTGTGTGTGTTGCGGCCAATGTTTGCTAGCCGAGGGCCAAAGATGAATTATGAAAGAGGTAACATGTATACGAACTTTTTGAATGTAGGAAAACATTAAAGCAAGTTAAATTTATAACCAACAGATTCACCAGTGGGCGTGACCGACTGGTTTGATTTGACTTTAGGATTACGCATTAAAATTTTAGTTCAGCGGCTTTCTGGCAGAGACGTGAAGAAAGGAAAACATAAGTAGAAGAAAGATGATAGACGAGTGGATGGATAGACAGACAGTGTGTTCGTGTGTGTGTGTAGAGAGAGAGAGAGAGAGAGAGAGAGAGAAAGATAGATAGATAGATAGATAGATAGATAGATAGATAGATAGATAGATAGATAGATAGATAGATAGATAGATAGATAGATAGATCTAATATAATGGAGCACTCTGTACTGCAGTCGCGAGAGACTAGCGGCAGATAACATCACGTGATACCCAGATACTAACAAGGGATGGAAGGGGCGGAGTGAAAATGTTGAAAAGGTCATCAAACGTATCGGCGTGTGAGCATGTATGTCTGTTATGTCTTTAATAAAAGATCAACTCTGTCTACAATGTAAACATTGGGCCGCACGACGTACCCACCAACCTCCCCCTCCCCTCTCCCACCCCCGACCTCCACACTCCGTACCTCCAGCCCCCCCCCCCTAATGTTCATCCAGTGAGGTCAACACTGGAGTTACACCGTGCTGGTAAACATACATATAGTGTGTGTGTGTGTGTGTGTGTGTGTCTGTCTGTGTGTGTGTATGTGCGGAAAGTTTGGATTTCGACTTGTGCCATGGTGGGACAACTGTGGCTCTTCGATGACTTTTTATTTATTTATTTTTAATATTCCCAGTGGCCGCCCCTGAATGTTTTACTAATTATTACTATGATTATGGGGATTAGTGGGTAATTTAAAAAAAAAATCGAGGATGTGAATGTCTTATTTGGTGGGGGGGGGGGGGGATTGGGTCGGTGGGGCGGGAGGGGGGTTGGGTCGGTGGGGCGGGGGGGGGGGGTTGGGCTCTTCTACGCCAGTTTACAAGTAGAGGAACAGAATGAAAGTGTGTTAATTAATAAACAACAAAATAATGTTGCAATAATGAGGCCTAAGTCAAATACGTGTCTATAAACAACCACAAGAACAACGACATACAAAGGCAATAAAATTATTTAGCTAAAACGATTATTAGAAATGTTCTTTTTACTGGCTACGATTTATTTGAAGATGCACAATACACACTCAAACATACACACACACACATTAACACATGCACTCACACATACACTCACACATACACCCACACATACACATACAAACACAAAGCATATAATTAGAGTTCATCTGTTTCTGTTTTTACATTTATCTGGCTTTTACAATGTCCAGCAGCACTAATTCGGACTTCGATCGGACCGACAGAAAAGTCAAAATATTCACCGGGCATCAGAATCGGGCCCCTTTTGCGGTTAGCAATAAAGCGCTTTTAGCACACTTCCACTGGTCTACGACCAGAAAAAAATGTACCAAATAAATAAAGAATCCCGGAAATGTCGTCATCAAATCTTGACATACATGTGAAGTGTAAATGTCGTCATCAAATCTTGACATACATGTGAAGTGTAAATGATGTTGACGATTTAACTTGACACATGAAATAGGTGTGTTTGTGTGTGTGTGTGTGTGTGTGTGTGAGAGAGAGAGAGAGAGAGAGAGAGAGAGAGAGAGAGAGAGAGAGAGTGAGGTAGAATGTATAGAAAACGTGTGATATTCATTTTAAAAAATACGGGCTCTAAGAGACCAAGTATCAGCCGGCAGTTTTCACTGAGAGAGTTACTTCCCCCACCCCCACACACACTCACCTACTTTAAAAAAAAAAAATTGAAAATAATGTGGTTTATTCATTTGTTTTTTTTACTACAAAAGTTTACGTTTATATTTTATGAAAAAGGTTTTTGGTATTTTTAATTTATAATAAAGAAAAAAAAATGTTTCATCCCAGTTGCAGTTTATCGAAATTTATTTTGATTAAGTGTGAATTTAAAAAATAAAAAGAAAGAAATGTCTTTAAATCACCTTCGACAAACTTCACCCAACAGACAGACACAGTTTATCTGAGAGTTGAAGGGTTCATCGGGTGATAAGGTCAGACCTGGCGGCAGCGGCTGTCATAATACAACAGCAGAAAGGTCTCGATATTGAAAGACAAGACTCCCCCAACCCGCGCCACACACCCCCGCCCCCAAATCTATTTGGAAAAAAAAAAAGTTGTTGATGCACATGGCCTCCATGTTGCAGTCGGACCTTGAGATGGTGTATGTATGGCTGGAGGTAAGAATTTGTTCGTTGCTTGCGGGTGTTGTGTGTGTGTGGGGGAGGGGGAGGGTGCGGCGCGTGTGTGCGATAAGAGGCGCACATGAGTCTACAGGTGAAAGTTCTTTTTTAAAAAGATCCAGACATGATGACCAAACATTGTGAGACGGGCTCAGTTTGATGTCCACTCACGCTGGCATACTCACACACACACTCTAACTCACTCACACAAACACACACACATTATCACTCTTACCATCATTCACTAACCAGTGGTGGCCTCAGTGGATGACAAATGGGGGGGGTCGACCGACCCAAGACCCCTTGCGCCTGACTTTAGGATCCCGCGCATAAAAGACTTGTTTGCACCGTGAGAATGGCAAAAACTCTAAGAGGGGGGTAAAGTAAACAAAGTCTAAATCTCTCTAACTCAGCGGTGGATATTATTCTCAATGTGTTTTCGTTGATTCTTTGCTATGATTAGAAAAAAAAGGACGCTTTGCACTTTTATCACTTAAGAACCGCATTGCTCACCATCCGCAGACACCCCTCACCCCCCCACACACACACATACACCCTTTAGCGCCAACAAGAATGGCTCTTGGCCCTGCAAATGACACTTCTCCTAGGGGTCCTAGGCCATGAGTACTCTTAAGGCCTGCTCGGCAAAAAAAAAAAAACTTACACACACACACACAAACACACTATCTCACTCACACTCTTAAATAGAAACCATCCAAAAAGCATTCCGCACAAACACGGATCTATTTCGCATGCCCGTAGACCAGTGTTTTTCAACCTTTTTTTATTCAGTGGAACCCTTTGGTGGCGTCAGATTTCTGGCGGAACCTGTATACCCCTTTATGTCACTTCATAGCCCTAAATTTTTACTATTAAATTTTTTTTTTAATTCAATCGCGGAACCCCTGGCTGGCCCTTGCGGAACCCCGGTTGAAAAACATTGCCTTAGACAAACGATTGATTGTGGGAAGGGGGGGGGTGATCCTGTGGGTTGGGGAAATTTACAACACGATTATCAACATATTCTGTTGACCGTCTGACATTCTCTTCTGGTTTGTCTGATATAGACAGACCCCTTGGGGGGGAGGGGGGCTGTAAGAAAAGGGTCAGCTATTTCTATGGCGCCGGCTCTAATTTCAATCGTGGCCATCAGCCCCCGTTAAAATATCGATTGTGGCTCAGTGTGGCTCTAGTAGTCGCATGCAGCTCTTCGTTGAATTGAATTCAGACCCCCCCCCCCCAAATTGAATCAGCTGTTGTTGATTCTCCAAACACTTCTTGGACTAAATCTTGTTACATTGACTACTTTGTGGCCCTTTAATAAATTTTGTTCTACCTTAATAGAAAACAACAACAAAGAAATACTGCTCTTATTGACTTCTGGCGTGGCTACCTCCTGGAATATACTATAAACCCGTGGCTACCTCCTGGAATATACTATAAACCAGTGGCTACCCCCTAGAATATACTATAAACCCGTGGCTACCCCCTGGAATATACTATAAACCCGTGACTACCTCGTGGAATATACTATAAACCCATGGATGCAAACTCTTCTAGCCGGGGCATTATCTTCGCCTGTTATTGACTCTATATTATCAGGGGCGGTCACGCATGAGGTCGGTGGGAGCCACATTTCTCTCCCTTTTTTTTAATGGTAGAAAATAATGTAAAGAGTCGCAAGAATAGAATCAATAAACAAAATTAATGAAACATTTAAAAAAAAAATCTAGCTCAATGGGAGCCGTACAAACAGAGGCGTACCTAGGATGGGGGGAGGGGGGGAGCCCCCGAAACATTTTTTTACATTAAATATAAAGTACATTATCTCATGTCATGGTGTAGAATGTTTGAATGCAGGGGCCCCCAAAGAGGCCAAGCCCCCAAATCCCTAGGTTCGGCACTGCGTACAAACCCGAACCAAGAGCCACAAATATCTCCATGAACCGCATTGCGCCACCCTTGCTGTATTTACTTAGTAAATAAATTAAAAAAGCTAGAGTGCTAGTTTTTTTCTTTTCAGACCAGGTCGCAGTAGTTAAATTGACATCATTACACATGTAGTTATTAGTTACGTAATCAATGCTTGTTGGAAAAGTGACACCAGAGATTTCAACAATTTTTTAGAGTATTTTCGAAAAAAAAATGCTCTATTGTCCCCGTTTTGTCTGTCTGTCTGTCCGTCATCACCCTAGATCTCAACAACCATAAGTCCTAGACCCATGATGTATATATCATTTTTTAGGTCTTGGCCTGCTAAGAAATGACTTTTTTCCATTTCGCGATCTGACCTCTCAGGGCCGTAAAAGGGGCCTTAGTACCGTTTTTTACTATATAAGCTATATTAATAAAGGAGCGCTATATCTCAGCAACTATAAGTCCTAGACCCATGATGTATATATCATTTTGTAGGTCTTGGCCTGCCATGTGTACATCAAAAGTTCATTTTGCGATAAGACCTCTGAGGGCCGGGCTTCAGGGCTCCTAAGGGGCTTATATATTATATATACACCTTGTACGTTCAATAACCCGTTCATTTGGTGCGAAATACTGCAGCACGTAGTTTCACCAAGATTTATTAAGAAACTCATCAAATGAAATAGTAAGCTTGTGTTCTGAGTTTAATTGAAAGTATCAGAGCTATGCAACAATTGACGGAGTTTTCGGACGATTAAATGACTATAATTTCGAATGTTTTCAATTATGAGTCCTATTTCAGTAACCACAAACCACTTGTAGTTAGAATTAAGAGACAATAATTTTTTTTCAAATATAAAGAAACGTCTTTATAATTTTTTTTTTACAGATATATGTATTACACAATTGAATTTATAAACATTTCCAAAATGTACAAATATTTACTGAAAGCTAACAAACGTACTGATACATAACATGAAAATGCGCTAACACGTCCTGTGTCCAGAATGGAACAGGCTTAATTGCTTGTTTTAAAAGCAAAGTAAATATTATGAGGGAGTTAATCACTAAATAATAAAATGGATAACTCTTAACTTCTATTTCATTAATATTACTGAAATTTGTTGAGATTTTATTTTACTTATTTTGACAATTTTTTATTATTTTTTTTATTAATGTTTACACCTTACATAATTATATGATTTTATAGGCTACTTAATCTATTGATGCCAATTATATGATTTTATAGGCTACTTAATCTATTTTATGCCAGTTATATGATTTTATAGGCTACTTAGACAAATGATGTCAATTATATGATTTTATAGGCTACTTAATCTATTTATACCAATTATATGATTTTATAGGCTACCTAATCTACTGATGTCAATTATATGATTTTATAGGCTACCTAATCTACCGATGTCAATTATATGATTTTATAGGCTACTTAATCTATTTATACCAATTATATGATTTTATAGGCTACCTAATCTACTGATGTCAATGTTCATTTTAGTCAATGCAAGGAACCTGGACAAGTTGAAAGCACAATTTAACCCCCCCCCTTTTTTTTTAACAACCGCCAGACCTGAGGTAACTATGGATTTCTGGTCAACTGCTAACTGCAGGTCAACAAGTAATGCCCACAGGTCAATTACTGCCCACAGGTCAAATATGCGCACAAGTCCAATACAGCCCGCAGGTCAATTACGATCCCCAGGTCAAGTACGACCCACAGGTCAAGTACTGCCCACAGGTCAAGTACTGCCCACAGGTCAAGTACTGCCCACAGGTCAAGTACTGCCCACAGGTCAAGTACTGCCCGCAGGTCAAGTACTGCCCACAGGTCAAGTATTCCGACCATCACTCCTCCCCCCCCCCGCGCTCGTTCAAATCTCTGGCCTTTATATTAAATGTATACTCGTTCATATGAATACTTCAACTAACTGCTCTTGTTCCCCGCCCTAATTGTCCGATTTAAGATCAAACTGATTCCCGCGGTTAAAAAAATTTTCCCCACCCCCTGGTATGAATATGCCAAGAAATCTTGTCAGCACGTTGGACATCACGTTGGACACGTATCCACACCATAATATATATATATATATATATTTAAACTGCAACCTATGACCAAAGACCCAGTGACGTAATGGAATAGATGACAAACTTAGACACTTGTTACAACCACTGAGTGGACTTTCTTTACAACCACTGTCTGATGCAAGACGAACTATTTCTCTGATTGGCCTGTGCTAATCTTAAAACCAGCCACTATTCATTACTTACCTTCTGCTGTCCATCACGTCCGATGAAACCAATAATCTAAATTATCTGTGTATCCGACACACCTTTCGTCCACAGACATGAGGCCGGTCCATCACTGGTCACTGCGTCCTGTTCAATGAAAATAAAATAACCACTACCACCTGTCAACCGATGTGAATGGAGACGTTAACGTCTTTCTCTCTCTCGGACGTTCGCACGCGAGGAGCTCGCTCTAACCCCTAACCCCTAACCCCTACCCCCCCACCTCCTACTCCAATCCTCACCCCACACTTGCTATTTTAATGCAGGCGGGATCAGGTCTGCCATTTTAGCTCACACACTCGAGCTCACCTCGAGAGAGAGAGAGAGAGCGAGAGAGAGAGAGAGAGAGAGAGAGAGAGAGAGAGAGAGAGAATAAAAGCATGGACAGACAACCAGATTCTGAGTCAAAGTAAACACTTTCGTTTATGTCTGGTTGTCTCCACCTTGTTCACGTGGTGTAACAATATCATACATTGAGTTGTCGGACATCATTATTAATTTGCACCAGAAGAGACATGCATGTTTACTCACTGAACAATGTATATATATATATATATATATATATATATATATATATATATATATATATATATTCAGTTCAAGAATGAGTTCACAGGGTTTTAGATTTCCTGAATGGATAAAACAACTGTTACCACGCCTGTACCTGTGCTAATATTAAACCACACAGTTACCCGCTGAGACTTTCTGTCACTTACCTCACACTTAAAAAATCTGGTTTATATTGAGCCCGCTCCCCCGCTCACTCGACTCCACCCCGGGATCACAACGCCCCATCACGCCTCGGCCATGATAAAAATTTAACAGTACATGTGACATAAAACACGTGATGCCGGTGCATATCAAACGTGGGCGCAGTGCACCCAAAGGGGAAGGCGGATAAGGTGATTGGGGGGGGGGATGTTTGAGGGTATTATCAGAACTCACCTTGTGTTACGGGGACGGTGACGTTCCTAGACCGGGCCGCCTATCTGCGTTCACATGTCAAACAACTGACCTTTCGTCCTTGATGGCGGGTGTCGGGCGCCTCAATCTAGCCAGTGATTTACGGTATCCGGACAAAACCCCCACGGACAAACCCCCCCACGGACAAACCCCCCCAGCGGACAAAACCCCCACGGACAAAACCCCACAGCGGACAAAACCCCCAGTGGACAAAACCCACAGTGGACAAAACCCCCACGGACAAAACCACCCGGCGGACAAAACCCCCAGCGGACAAAACCCCCAGCGGACAAAACCCCCCAGCGGACATAACCCCCAGTGGACAAAACCCCCACGGACAAAACCCCCCAGCGGACAAAACCCGCAGTGGACAAAACCCCCACTGGACCTCTCCCCTATTTTTGTTATAAAATCTATTATTTGGTCCTCATTTTTTATTTAAAAATGTAATATCTAATACCTGGATGAAAAAATATATATAAATACGTATTTTTAAGGGAATTTCCTTTTCAAAGTACCCCAATAAGCTGCATTAGCCCGTCGAGCAACAGTGGTCAAAAGTCAACCTCTTGTTAACCTTACATCAACGGGCAGCTTATCTTACAAAATAAAAAAAAAAACAAAATTAAAGGTTTTAGTCCAATGTCAATACTGACCGTATCTTAATTCTACCTTTTAATTCTCGCGCCAGACACACATTTTATAGCAGACGGTAAAGCAAACAGCATAGGAACCACAGTGGTCGAAAGCCAATCCTTTATTTAGGTAAAACAGCATAGAAACATGCCTAATGATAGACTGTGTTGGCAGACATGATATCTCTTATAACATTGTAAACATTTATCTTAATCTAAGATTTACTAATTATTAGACTAGTTATAAACAAACTGTAATTAACAACAAAAAGAAATAGCAACTGGATGTAGCTATGCTTTTGTCCTGAGGGGCTTTTGTTCATTCGGTCCTTATTAGTTAGTGTAAGTATATATATATATATATATATATATATATATATATATATATATATATATATGTATATATATATATATATATATATATATATATAGATTGTATTCGTGGGTACAGCAGGTTTACAAAGGGATAATAGTCATAATACCCCCTCCCCAAACCACTGATGATATCAGGGACGTACTAACCTAAAGGTAAAGTAACCCGAGGGTTCTGGCCAACATCTGTCCCGCCCAAAATTTGTTTCAAGACGGTTGGTAACCTGTCTGACAAATGGCGCTGGTAGTGCTCTGTGAAGTCTTGTCAACTCTGACCTTTCACCTTCACCCAGGTAGAGAAGAAGAAGTACTACTGTACATTGTACATTTGGCATGGAGTTGCTGTTTTTTCCATATGACAAACACCTTAAAAACATCATTTGAGCTGCTACCGCTACCCCCTCCTCCCGACCCGCCGCCGACACCCCACCCCCGATCCCCCACCCTCACTGATTGTCATACTTTTTTTTTATCTTCCAATCATAGATCAAATTACTGGTTTATGGATGAAATTCGAAAGCCTCATTGGAAACAAATCGCTCTTTGTCTCGTTACACTCAGTCAGAGCCTTCTTATGATCGTCGTGGGACCCCCAGGTACTTTTTATATCTAAAATGGCTAAGGGAAGGGGCCTACTATGCTAGAGCGTCTGTGGGTGCATTCGTACCGGAGAGTTCATTTTAAAACTTTTTGGACCCCCCTGAAGGTTTGCCATAATACGGCCCTGTACACAGTATGGGGGGGGGGAGAGGGGGGACAAAATGTGTATCAATATTTGACGGGTCAACGGTGTATATTGTATACGATCAACACAATAACATATTACTGTAGGTACATGCAGGCCCGCAGCTTGCGGGGGGGGGGCAGGAGGGCCGGGCCCCCCCTGCGTTTTATCTGCCCCTCCCCCGCTTATTCGTTCTACTTAGTAAAATGTATTACCTGCCCCCCTACTATTGCCTGGCCCCTGCTGTAGAATGCCTGTCCCCCCCCCCGTAGAATTTTCACCCTACGGGGCTGTGTACATGAGAAATCTGGTGAAATAAAAATTGATCCCCCCGTTTGGGGCCCGTTTGTCTGAAACATCCGCTTCTGAAATATTTTTATATTTATACACATGTATTTTTTTTTTATGTTTAATTTTTCTAATAGCATTTACAGAAGAAGATTTAAACACCTGATGTTTTTTAAAAACAAAAAACGGAATGCGGCAAAACTTTTGCACAAGGAAAATTAGTACACATGGTGCACACCACAGATTAGATATTATATATATATATATATATATATATATATATATATATATATATATATATATATCATTTGAGGTCACACCGTTCTCATTGCACAGTAAAGTACCGTAGTTAACATTTTCTACGCCCGGGTGCATCTTTGCCGCCCCGCACGTAAGTTGCTTGAGAAATATAATCTTGAGTCATCTCCCCCCCCCATCTCTCAGCTCCCCCTAGCAGACGTACAGTTTACAGGTGTACTACTGAAACAAACAGACGTATCTCATGTCAAAAAGTTCAGATCGACTTATTTTTTTAAAAATCCTGAACCCTCCCCCCCCCCACCCCTCAGTGACTGGCAAAACCTGGCAAGGGGCATGAAGATTGTCGAGAGGCGGGCTGGAGGCTAGGCCTGTCTCACCTGGTGGTGGTGGTCACACACACACACACACACACACACACACATACACACACACACGAGAACACCAGCAGCAGTAACGTAGGGGGGGGGAGGGTAGTCAGGGCCCTCTTTCATCAGCCGTGGGGGAGGGGGGAACGGGGTAGTGCGGGTTGTACGGCTACACAAGGTGCCAAACTAGGAAGCCCCCCCCCCCCCCCAAAGCCACATAAAAAAACCGTCTCCATCAACTCCATGATGTTCGTGACCTAATTTCAAGTGTTCTGTGCGTGGAAAAAAATGAAGTAAAAAAAAATTTCTTTGAAACGCCAAAAAAACTATGGGCCTGTTTGTTTGTTTGTTTGTTTATTTGTAACTAAAGATTGGAATGTTTTTGTTGATGTTTTTTTGATTTTCCAGCCATGTCACACTGCTTTAAACCAAATAAAATTCACCTGTAGTAAAGTTGACATGTCTTCTGCGGGGGGGGGGGGAGTCAAAATTTAATATTCCGCTGACATACATGGGTCAAATGTCAGTGACCATGAACCCCAAAAAAAAAGTTTGAAAACCAATGGCATAAAAACCACAAGGTCAGTCACTACATACATTTTGAGCATATAGGTCAGCCCAATCAGCTCTATGACTATAAAGGTGAGTACAGCTTTAATCATGGCTTCCATGTCCAGTCCATTCTAGCTGTAGTCTAGTGAGGAGTCTAGTCCAACTGTAGTCCAGTCTAACTGTAGTCCAGTCTAACTGTAGTTCAGTCTAACTGTAGTCCAGTCTAAATGTAGTCTAGTCTAACTGTAGTCCAGTCTAACTATAGTATAGTCTAATTGTAGACCAGTCTAACTGTAGTCCAGTCTAACTGTAGTCCAGTCTAACTGTAGTCTAGTCTAACTGTAGTCCAGTCTAACTGTAGTCCAGTCTAACTGTAGTGCAGTCTAACTGTAGTCCAGTCTAACTGTAGTGCAGTCTAACTGTAGTCTAGTCTAACTGTACTCTGGTCTAACTCTAGTCCAGTCTATTTGTAGTCTAGTCCATCTCTAGCGGGTCCTTATGACAACAATTTTACAGGGCTGCCAACTTCTCTCTAGAACAATTCAAAACAAATTTTTATCTAAATGACTAAATAATATTATCCAGATATATTATTTGATAGCATTTTATGTATATTAAGATTTCTCCAAAAATATCTAAATCTGGATTTTTTTAAAAAATGTCCAGATCGGCAGCACTCTGTGCACTGCAATGTTAACATTTCGTAACACAATTTCCCCATCCATCAGTTTCACTGTAGCCATTTTTATTTTATCTTTCTTTTTAAAACAAAACAAAACAAAAAAAAAAACTACTGACGTTGCCTCTACCTGAACCCATTCTTCTCAATGTCCCCGGTAAAGTAAACAGACTCTACCTTGAACACAGACCGATAGACAAGACACGCCAGAGATACGCCATGATCTCGTTTATCCGAAACCAAACAATAATCTGACTTTACTAGCTAATCTCTGACACCGTTTGGGACAGATACGTCAATGTGCTGAACTTCCCTTTCGAAAACAAAATCTCTTCCATTCACATTTTAGTGATCTCCCTTTAATCAATCCTCAACTCTCTCTCTTTCTCTCCCCTTGTCTTACAACATCATACGCATTGGGCCCGAGAGTATACAGGGTCAAAGGTCTCGTAAATGTTTATTAGTTCAAGGCGATCTGTAAGAAGGGCGCTGTTTGTTTGAGGGCGGAGACCTCCCATTGTGTCAGAGTCGACGGGAATAGACGGGAACAGGTTACGCAACGAAAAACTGTTTCTTTTTATTTGCATACAATGATTTGAACCTTATTCGTATGCCATTCTTGAATGCCCGTTTCTTAACCATTAAACATTAAGCATAGTAGATATTGAAAAACAATAAGTGGTGGTAAAAAATGTCAACAGATAAAGACTTTAATAGGTATTAACAAAAAAGTCAACAGAAGAAAAAAAAATAATAAGTTAGATAATGGGATGGAAAATGAGTAACGGTAACAAAAAACAAGGTTAGCAAGCTTTATACTGCTAAACTGCTGAGCAATTCTATATAAAGCTATACAGTGCTAAACTGATATATACATGTACTATGCTTTGCATAGCTGTAAGCTGCTATACTATGCCATACTGCTTTGCACAGACTCAAACTGTTGTACACTGCGATTCACTTTTTATATATTGCTAAAAGCTAATATGCTGCTATACTGATATTTACTGCTATATACTACTATACACTGTTAAATATTGCTTTATACTACTGCATGATTCTTTACACTGCTACATACTGCTATATACACAAATACTGGGAATTTTAGTTTCAATGACTCATTAATAATTCGAAATGGACTTTTACTTCAAACAATTAACAAATTATTTTTGTTTTTCAAAAATCTATTTTCAATACACGTGACATATTCAATGTTCGAGGTGGTCAAGGAGTGAGTGACCAGTAAGTACTGACTGTAAGATGATGAACACAACTTTTCAATCTAGTGGTATTAAACAATGGCCAGAATAATCCGGGATGTAAGAGGAGATGTTAATAAAGAAGATACAAAAGGAGAGGGGGGGGGAAGGGAAAGAGGAGGAAAAAGGGGGGGGGGGGTCATTTAATGAAATCGCTTTCTTCTTATCAGTAGTCAACTTTTAGTATTCATTATTGCAAATAATTATAACGGCATACAATTTTTATTATTTTAATTTCTATTAAAAATCTGCGTCAGGATAATATATATATATATATATTGTTAAGAACAATTATACAAAAAATCAGAAAATATGACCAATCTTACACATAAGTTCATACAGAGGAGGCTACATGGGAGGGTGGGGGGAGGGGTAGCACCCGGGGCCCTGATCCGGTATTTTATGTGGGGGCCGAGAATTTAGCTTTGTTTCAATTAGTCGACATAATTTCACAACGCTATTACCATGATAATAGCCTCGAGTAAAGTGATGTTACTGGCTTGTCCCATTTATTATTATTATTATTATTGTTACTGCTATGTAATGCTAAGAAAGACTTACCCCGCAGTACAGACAGACAGACAATCTAAGAGGACATTACTCCATTATAATATTACAAAATAGATTTATAAACGCAGTGGCTACGGTACCATCAAGCGCCATTATATTAGGGTTAGGAATATGGCTGGTGCCCGTATTTTATTTTTCGGGTACCAGCAAGTATATTAGGGTTAGGAATAGGGTTAGCATTAGGGTTAGGGATAGGGTTAGGGATAGGGTTAGGGTTAGGGATAGGGTTAGGGCTAGGGTGTGGAGCAATATCTATTGCTGGTACCTGAAAAAACAAAAATTACGGAGCCACTGCGATTTATAAATGATGTTTTCACCAGAAAAAATAGATAAAAGCCAACTAGCGAAATAAATAAATAAATGATTACTGCATTATTTATTCGTTTTGATTTTTGATTTGACATAAAACTTTCTCAAGTGGAATGTGTATTGCTACTTTTCGTGTCATTTTAATTAACACTTTTGTTTGTTTTGTATGAAAGTCTGAATCCTTTTTTTTTTGTTTTTAACTTTCCGAGTGTTTGCACTACCTTAACCAAACGCTGCTGTTGATATGCAACTTCCTGTTGACAGCAAACAGCTCCCGTTGAAACTCATTAAAACGGGCCCTGACTGGCTATATCCGGCCTAGCACGTGACAAATTCAACTAAATCTTTAACACTTTTTCCTTATCTTTACATTTTTTTTTATTCTTTTCCCAACTGGAATTTTTCTATATCGGAAAAAAAAATCCATCTCATCCTTCGATTGTCCGACTTATCTGCCCCTTTAAAAATACATTAACTCTAAGGCAGTTGTTTCCCCTGTCTGAAATTCAGATAGCGTCACATCATGCGCACCACCAGACGTAACTGAATGTTTTAAAAAAATAAAACACAACAAGAGAAGGGTATCTACTTACCGCGCGTTCCAGCACTGCCAACAACAATTGATGCTATCTACCGTTTTATTTTTCAACGGATCTCAAAAAAGTTTTCTGCATGCTTCTTAAACACTAACATCTGAGGAGTAGAGCATCCGCCAACCTTTCCAGAAATCTCGGATTTAATTCCAGACAATTCATACAATGATTGGAAAAAAAAATGTGTGGGTGGTCAGAAGGGAAGAGCATACGCCAACCTCCACAGAACTCACAGATTCATTTTCAGACATCCACAGCATAATATTTTTTTATGAATAATAACAGACCGAAAGTTTGTCTGAAATTGGATTGCACATCCCCACCCAAACCAAGTTATGCAATATGCAAGACACGCCTTTAGCTATATCCAGTTAAGTTTTACTCAACGGATCCTAATTCTTTCATTTCACCGACCCCCTTACCAGAGCAAATGGCGCAGTCGTATACAGCCGTATGTTTCAAATGTTGGTGGTCTTATGGTGTAGTTTTAGATTTATTTTACTGGCTCGGCGATGGAAATTTTACAATGTGTACACCGAAACTCATAGGTTTTTGTTGGTCCTAAGCAAAGGTACGTTTGTGGACCCTAGGCAAAGGAACATTTGTCGACCATAGGCAAAGGTAACTTTATTTTCAGGCAAAGGTAAATTTGTAGACCATAGGCAAAGGTACATTGGTGGACCATAGGCAAAGGAACATTTGTCGACCATAGGCAAAGGTAAATTTGTAGACCATAGGCAAAGGAACATTTGTCGACCATATGCAAAGGAACATTTGTAGACCATAGGCAAAGGTAAATTTGTAGACCATAGGCAAAGGTAAATTTGTGGACTATAGGCAAAGGTACATTTGGGGATTATAGGGAAAGGTACATTGTTGGTCTTAAACAATGGTCAATCTGTGGACCCTAGGCAAATGAATATTTGTGGACCCTTGGCAACGGTACATTGTTGTCCTTAAGCAATGGTACGTTAGGGGGCATAGGCTCATTTGTGGACCCTAGGCAAAGGTACATTTGTTGCCCCTAGTCATAGATGCATGGGGGAGGGGGGGGGGCGCTCAAGCCAAAACGCTGTCAAGGCCACTTATCGCAAATATTGGGCCATAAAAGAAATTTGAAAACTGCCCCCCCCCCTCCGACAACCCCCATCTATTAAGTCGGACTATTGGTCTGAGGCTCCTGTCAAGTTCTGAGATAGTCCCTGACCGGGGCGCCCTTATCGGAGGAGAGGGGGACACTAAAACCCGCTTAGTTTGCCACAGGGCTGGTAATCTGGATTTTTTTTTATCCAGTTCTAGATATTTTTTTGAGAATTCAGTTATAAGAAAATGCTATCAAATAATAGATCCGGATATTTTTTTTTTGGTCATTTAGATATAAAAATTTCGAATTTTCTGCTAAATATTCATCATAATCTAGAATATTCATATAATTTGTGGATAATTCTTGAAGTAAATAATTCGCAGCCCTCGTTCGCCCTTTCATTAAGAACGGCTCTACCGCAAAAGTGAAGCACAGTTTTAGAACCTCCGTTAATCAAAAAGAGAAGATCACATTGGTATGCTTGCTATACGTGAAGAAGGTGTTAACACTTTTTGTCCAGCTTGACTTAAGACGAAAATTAAATTAATTCAAAAATGTATTTTTTTTTTATTTTCATGAGCTTCTGTTGATACTTTTTTCTTTTTAAATTTCGCAGCTGCATCGAAACAGAGAATTTTAAATTTGGTAAATAAATTGAAATGATCATTAGCTAACATGATAACAATGACTATTTTTACGATATTTTCAGATGTCGTATTAACTTCGGACTTGATACTACGCTAAGTAAACAATGAGAATCGTTCGAATGCCTTTTTTCTTAGTTTTGTTTTTATACATAAACAAAATGAAATCAAACGATCTTGGGAAATGGTTTCTCTTTTTGTTACTCAAGGGAATGAACACCGCCCAATTTTCTTTCATTTACTTAACTTTGTGCTTGAAGAGTTACACCACTATCGTTACTTGCGGTGAAAGAATCTTGCGATGTTTTTTTTTGTGTCGCGGCTACTCTCAAATAGAAACAAACAATGCTAGAAACCCCCCCCCCCCAACTCCCTCATACCTCCCACACAACCTACAGCGCCCCCCCCAACCGTTGTGACTTCTGTATAGGAAAAAAAAATCAACCTTTTGTGTAGAAACTTAGTATTGCGACCTTTAACCTTGATGGAATCTAGGGTAACTGGCATTCTATGCGGAGCAGTTTCTGTTTCTATATTTAGCCCAAGGGCTACTGTTTGGGTGTGTCAGCGGGTCTCACGGTACTGTTGTTGTTACTGTTGGGATGGGCCAAAAAAAATATGTGTGAATGGGACAGATGCTATAATCTTAGATCACCGTGACGTTAATATATTTCTTGGGGCCATCTTTGAAAAATACACAGCTGCTAGATAGTATTCTTGTACACAGGGGGGCGTTTTGAACGGCATGCTCTGTCAGGCACGCGCCCCGGGCCCCGATATGTAAAGGAAATAGATGAATTCTACACTTTATCTGCCCTGGTGAGCCCTTAGAGGACAAAAGGAAACTTAAAATATAGAGAAAGAAAGTTGTAATAATGCAAACATTGATACTTTGATTGTACATTTAAATTGTATCGCGACCGACCGGACATGTGTTCGCGACCCATCCGTGGTTCGGGATCCGCACTTTAAGAACCCCTGCCTTTACAGTGGTGGGGAGGTTGGGGGGGGGGAGAGAATCGGTGCTACTGTTGTGACGCACTGTAACGGCCCAGACGGTGACTCAAAAGATCCTGGTCTGTGAATCATCCTTCGACTACAGCCACAATCAAATTTTCTCAAACTTTTAAATCAAATCCGCCGTATACCAGTGTAAAAGCCTGAAATATATAAACAAATGTGCTGCCAACTAACTTTTTGTTACAGTTGTTTAGCTGGTTTTCTTTTTTTACTTTCCAAGATAATTTTGTTTTTTCGTGTATCTGCTACCAGGGTCACCACAATGAGAGGCGATCCAAACACTTGTCATGGGGCCCCCAAAGACTTTCTTCAAAATTAGAGAGGTGGGTCAGATGCCCCCCCCCCCCAGTTGTCATAGTTTGTCAGATGTCCTAGATTTTCTGGGCAAGCCTCCTTGCTGCTAGGCTTCATTCTCTATACAAGATCTTCCCGTGCAGATGACGTCATATTGTGTGTAGTCTATACAACAGGCTGACGTTTCCCCACACAATACAATATTAATGAAGGGAAACAAACCAATAAATAAAGTTTATGATAGAACATTATCTCAAAAAGTTTGTTCCTTATCTTTATTTACTAGTCCAATTTTTTTTTTTTTAATTTTTGAATCATGAGTTTTTATGTTTCATTTAACTGTGTAGAAAATGCAAATGTTGTCGATTTTAAAAATAAATGTAATTGTTTTCTTAGCTGCTGGTTTCAGATGTAAGTAGTTTTTTTTAATTATTACATCACAAATGCCTTGTCAATGTCAAAGTAAACTTTCAGTTTTTACTACTTACATTTTATTTTACATCATAGACCAGAGGTCCTCGGTTTATTAGAGATTGGCGGATGCACTATTTGAATATTTTCGTTGTTTTGTTTTTTTTTTCTGTGAAGAAAGTCAAAGAAAAGCTAATAGAAAGAAACTCTAATACAAAGAAAGGCTAACAGAAAGAAAATCTAATAGAAAGAAAGGCTAACAGAAAGAAACTCTAATAGAAAGAAAGGCTAACAGAAAGAAACTCTAATAGAAAGAAAGGCTAACAGAAAGAAACTCTAATAGAAAGAAAGGCTAACAGAAAGAAACTCTAATAGAAAGAAACTAACAGAAAGAAAAGCTAATAGAAAGAAAGGCTAACAGAAAGAAACCCTAATAGAAAGATGGGGGGGGGGGTTGTTTTAAGGCTAACTAGAACGAAACTCTAATAGAAGAAAGAAAAGGGCCAAACTCTAAAAATGGAGAAAGAAAGTCTGAACAGAGAAAGCTGATAGAAATGAAAGGCTAACGGAAAGACTCTAGATAGAAACAGTGGCGTAGCTAGAGTAAACGTCACCTGGAGCGTCCGTTCGACAAATGTCACCCCAGTCCACACACGACCCTATGCTGAATGTTAGGTGTGGCTAAACTTTCATATATACTCTACCTCTAGGCTCTACTTTACTCAACTGACCGGTATGTTACTGCTTGCATGTATGATCCAAGACAAAATCCAAATCCAATATCACAAAAAAATAGAAACCACAACGCAACATTTCACCTCAGAACATCTAAATACAAACCAAAACTCAATTAACAGCCCAAAGAATGTCTGAATGCCCTCGACATTATAGTCCTAGAAGGAATGTCTTCTTGTTTTCATAGGCAAACAGGTCAATACATCGTCAAAATCTATTTGTCTTGTAAAGCTCGTGTTCAATGGACAGGAAGCCAGATCTGACAATCTCGACTGGCTTATGGTTACCTTGAGGTAATTTTTTTATAAGTTTCATTTTCGAGAACTTCTTTCACACGATGCCACATAATCTTACATATTGCCAGAAAGAATTTTGGAGTCAGCGTAAGATATGGCAATGATTCAACAAATTCCCACTTGATGACAAACCAGTGCTTGGCTTCCTCCAAGTTTATTTCGGTTGCTTGTAGGTGTCGCCTTAAACATGGAATTTCTAGACAAAGGTCTTTTTCAGACAGCTCATCATACATAGCTGAGCTTGGAACGAAGACTTGTATTTCTTCGTCATTAAGACAAATAATATGGTCTGGCTAAACGGAAGAAAAAGTCAGCAAAGGGTCATTCACCCTTTTCCTCTCGTATCCAACTCCATGAAACGGTCCAGACACTCTGACATTGCTCTCTGGTCTCCTGCTGCAATGACAATCCAGCATCTCTTGCTTCCTCTCCTGGTAATCTTGTCTTCTTATGATTCTCTCCTCTGTTCAAAGGATATCAAGTTCTACACATTTACAAATGCCTGCTGTGACGGCATTGTCAACAACTCTTCTTGTACGCTGGACTTCCAAAAGACCTTGAGAGTTTGGTTGCAACCATGTCCAGTAATACCTGGTGTTTGCATGTACTTCTGTGCTGAGTCAACTTCTTGTAAAACGTCACCCTTAGAAAAACAAGAACGAAATAAAAAGAAAAGTCGCAGATAGCTAGCAACAGATTGTACGCAGCACCTCTTGTCCGACGCTTTCTTCGAAATCACAAAGAGCTTCAATGGCTTCCACAAACTTGTTAAACTTCTGTATCACTGGCTTCACTGCATCAGCATGTACAGCGCCTCAAGACTTCCAAAAAACGTTACACAAGATGGATTGTTAGCAAACAAAGGTTCAAAGAATGATTGGAATAAGGTACACAAGTTGCCTTCGGATTGATGTCTTTGATCTTTTGTTGCACACAACCGTGGGTTCTAGCCATGCTCGCTGCATTATCGTACCCCAGAAAGTAGATGCTCACTTATTATTAACGCGTTTTTAGAGCATTTTCGAAAAAAAAATGCTCTATTGTCCCCGTTTTGTCTGTCTGTCTGTCCGTCTGTCCGTCATCACCCTAGATCTCAACAACCATATGTCTTAGACCCATGATGTATATATCATTTTGTAGGTCTTGGCCTGCCATGTGTACATCAAAAGTTCATTTTGCGATAAGACCTCTGAGGGCCGGGCTTCAGGGCTCCTAAGGGGCTTATATATTATATATACACCTTGTACGTTCAATAACCCGTTCATTTGGTGCGAAATACTGCAGCACGTAGTTTCACCAAGATTTATTAAGAAACTCATCAAATGAAATAGTAACCTTGTGTTCTGAGTTTAATTGAAAGTATCAGAGCTATGCAACAATTGACGGAGTTTTCGGACGATTAAATGACTATAATTTCGAATGTTTTCAATTATGAGTCCTATTTCAGTAACCACAAACTACTTGTAGTTAGAATTAAGAGACAATAATTTTTTTTCAAATATAAAGAAACGTCTTTATAATTTTTTTTTTTACAGATATATGTATTACACAATTGAATTTATAAACATTTCCAAAATGTACAAATATTTACTGAAAGCTAACAAACGTACTGATACATAACATGAAAATGCGCTAACACGTCCTGTGTCCAGAATGGAACAGGCTTAATTACTTGTTTTTTATTTTTCCCCCTTTCCCAACCCAGTTACGTTTTAGATGACATACCCCCTCTGTTACACAAATTCCATCGTTTCTAAACCATGACACCTGTCAATCAAGATTCCTAGCAGATGTTCACTAATTGTATCATTCAAAAAATCACCCCGTAAAAGCTACAAGAGTTAATTAAACTAATTACTATAGTGATTTTTTTCTTACTTTTATTTCAAGATTAATGAAGCGTGAGAAAAAGCATTAATCTTGCTACATCTAGTATTTTAATTAAACGTACTTACTTATGTTTTTTTTACAACATTCGAATACACCCAATGTATTAAAGAACATAAATGTACAATAATAATAAGTACTTTATCGCTATGCTGAGCCCTAACAATTAAGACAAGACTACAAAAAAAGTATATACACCATATGGGTCTAGGACTTATGATTGCTGAGTCTAAGGTGATGACAGCAGCAAATGGGGCTAGCGCTTTTTCTCCGAAAATTCTCTAAAAATCTTTTCAGTTGCCGAGGCCCAGCTTAACTCCCATTGTGTTATCCTTCAAATAACACGACGACTCGCGGAAGGAAAGGTACGGGGGGGGGCAGGAAGGAGATGTTGGATGACAGGTGACGAGCTAAACAAACATTCCACGACGTAAGCTGGACGTGCTGCCAACTGTCATATTTTTATTGACAGTTCTAAGTGTACGTCTCTATGCTATTTAGACTAGTCTTTTAATTTTGTTCAGTCAGAAATATAATAAATTATGTTCTTGATTGTTATATAATTCTGGTTTTAAAATATATAAGTATATTCTTTGCTGAAAAGTTGGCGTTAAAAATAGTTACCCCAAGTTGCGGTCTCACCATCGACTCAGTATAACACTATTCTTGTGTGGTTTTCCCCTTGGTTCAGCCAATGATGGCCTATTTATACAAGTGTAACCCATTCAGTCGGCATTTTTCGCTATAGGTCTATTATCATTTGGCTCTATGAGAGGCCTTGTTCTTATTAGTATATATTTATTCTATATAAATATGGTCATGCCAACTTAAATTGCTATAAATGCCACTTTTTTTATTTGTTGGAGGTGACATAGTGTCACCCTTTATAGGCTGTCACCCGGGGCGGTCCGCCCCCCCCCTTTAGCTACGCCACTGGATAGAAAGAAAGGCTAACAGAAAGAAAAGCTGAACTATTTGTATACATTCTCGATTTACAAATTATCGCAAATGTTTGGCGACCCACTTCAAATCGGTTCTAGACCCACCGACGGGTTGCGACCCAGACTGTGAGAACCACTGTGCCAGACAATATCTTTATGTTAGAAATTGTAAGGGAGGAAAAAATGTTTTATTTGTCGGCTAATTGGTTAAAACATTTCTCTTGAACCTGCATATCTTACAAGTATATATGTTATCAACAAGTATATATGTTATCAACGGTAGCACAGTTTTACTTTCCACCCAGCATATGAGTCCCCCCCCCCAATGACTCACACGTACTGCTCCCCCTGCGCACCTCCTCTCACACCCACGATTAAGGCCGCCTCTGGTGTAAATCAAACATTATTTTAAAAAACAAACATATATTGTTGACCATTGATTTCATGCTTTTAACCCTAACCCTAACCATGACTAGTATTTTTGGATTTACTTTGTATTTAACTTAACAAAGTGATCATCGGTATTAAGTTCAAAAGTATAACTTTACATTGTCTTCGATGAGCTGGCAAAAAGTCGAGAACCATTGCAAATTGATGCACACAATTTTTTTTTTATTTGGGTAAAAATCAAGGGGAAATCATCAATAAATCAACAAAGTCTTTTTTTTTTCCCCTAGACAGCGTCCAGTCACCAGAAGATGACCATTGTCCACCAGGTCTGCCTAGGGATGAGTACCGGCAGGTGTACTCCAATCTGTGCCTATACTTCGTTTTGTTTCGGCGCAGAGAGTACCTGACGGCCGAACAGGACTGCGTTAGCCTCGGGGGGGGGGGGTCAATCGTCCTGGTCAAGTCCGCGGGCATCCAGGACTTCATCGTGACCCAGATGACCGGAACTTACAAACAGGGTCACGCCAGGGTGTGGATCGGGCTGGACGATCTGGACGGGGACGGGGTGTTCAAGTGGCGAGACGGGTCGGCGCTGAGCTACACCAACTGGGCTCTGGGGGAAGGGCTCGGTAGGAACCCGGGGGAGGTCTGCGCCGTGCTGGACGTCGGCCAGAGGGGCAAGTGGTACGACTACAGCTGCAAGGACCAGGCGTTCTCAAACTACGAGCAGCCGTACGTCTGTCAGTTCACCACGGGGCCTCCTGCAACGGGGCCGACGGTCGAGATCATGACGGCCACTGTGACGTCACTAACACACCCATGTCCGGCGTTTTCTTGCGACCTGGACTGCGGGATGGACGGGTTCAGGAAAAACGTCACAGACGGCTGCTCACTATGTGAGTGCGATTGTTAGACCGTAAAGAGCTGCTGACCTAGTTTGAACTTTCGCGTCAGGTCAAATTTTAACTGGCTGAGCACGAGATGTCACATGATATTAAGTGATTTAGAACAATTCCAGAATAAACTTCATTCTATTTATTTATTTTCTTGTTTCAATGCATAGATAGATTGATAGATAGATAGATAGATAGATAGATAGAGAGAGAGAGAGAGAGAGAGAGAGAGAGAGAGAGAGAGAGAGAAAGAGAGAGAGAGAGACTTTACCCCTTTTTTATTACTATTCAAATTAGTTTACGTTTACATTTTGTAGCCTACGGGCAAAGTAAGTTGTAACTATACATACACACATTTCTGGATCATTCAATTATCAATTAAAAATGGGTCACGCGACCCATCGGCAAAGTTCGGCTCCGGGGTCGCATGTGGCTCTTTGGCTCCTTAAGTGCGGCTCTGGCATTTAGTTTTATTTGGTATACAACTTATTTAGTGTACTACTTATTTAGTGTAATAAAAGTTTACTAAACAAGCAGATTGGGCTCCCAATTTTTTTTTTTTTAGTTGTAATGTTCATATTTGGCTCTTTGGCTGATAAGTTTGCCGACCACTGACCTAGTATGTGCATCTCGTCTGTGTTGAGTTTTAAAACGTTTTCTTTCATGTCCTACCACACATACACACACACATACACACACACACACATACACACACACACACATACACACACAAAAAAACAACAACACCTCATTTTGCGCGCCCCCCCCCTGACAATTTCTAAAAGCTGAGCAGCCCCCCCCCCCCCCGCTGATCCCACCAGTCGCAGTATCGCATGTGACAATATCCGACGCCTTAACACCCCAGCGTCCCCCCCCCAACCCAACCCCCAGGCAGATACCTCTGACACCTGGTCGAGATGCACACCCTCTCAACAACTGTAGCTGTATAGATATAGTTGATATCCTTAGCTTAAACTCGTAACAGCCAACAGCTACCACGATAGACGCAACAAATAACTAATTCAAATTTTATTTCAGGAAAATTTTGTTTCGTTGAATATTTAGTTTATTTTTTTAATTAGCTTTCTTCTTATTAAAAACACACACACATACACACACACACACTCACACACACACACACACACTCACACACACACACACACACACACACAACACAGTGTAGGCTAAAATCAATACATGTGCCCACTTTAAAAAAAAAAATGTATAACCGAAAACGATTTGGCCTATGTCTGTTTATTCAACAATCATAATTCTATACAGGTGTGTTTTATGTCAAGCATTGGCACTGTAATTGGCCAGATTTAAAAAAAAACATCCTTATATCACTTTCTGTTATGGCCAACACAGATTTAACACAGATATTCTAAACAACGGGCTGTCTTATTCTCTACAAATATGTTACAGTTTATAACTCACAAATTCAAATTCACCCCCCCCCACCACAATCATCTGCCCATCTTGCTTGTGGCTAACTTCATTCATTTTGCCCCCTCCCCCCCCCCCGAATAATTTAACTGCCTTTTTTTTCTAACTAGATTCAGTTGATGGCAGGGCGTGTCCAAATATAGCAAGCTAATGGCACCAAATACAAAAAAAAAAGTTGCCACTTTGGCCTATAATTAGGAACTGTTGTTCCCCCCCCCCTTTTGTAACCAAATATCTGATATTTGATACCACCAATTGGTTTCTTTTATTTAAAGTAATTTATACATACAGTCTATTGGACGGACAATACTCGGGTTTATCATTTTGTCTTGCCATTGGTAGAACAAACAAACAAAAATTCTTATATTTCGCTCTCGTCGCGTCTCATACATAGGTAGTAGCCCTTCATATCAACACTGGGTTCATTACGATGATGCCAGTTTGTTCTACTTTTCGCAATTTTTTGCAACTTTTTTAAAGTCATGCGCTACAAAGAAAAGTTCATAAGTAGCGCAAAAAAAGAATTTATGTACAGAGTATTACAAACAAAACAAAAAAAAGTCTGCGCTGCTATATTGAACATAATTTATGGTATATGTATTGTGCTACTTTGGTCCCAAAACTTTCTGACAACACTGCGCAACTCAGCAAGTACATGACCAGTGGTACGTGGCGTCGTTAGCTACTTTATCTATTTGTAGTGTTACACTTACTGTTACACTTACTGTTACACATACTGTTTACACTTACTGTTACACTTACTGTTTACACTTACTGTTACACTTACTGTTACTCTTACTGTTACTCTTACTGTTTACACTTACTGTTATACTTACTGTTTACACTTACTGTTTACACTTACTGTTACACTTACTGTTGCACTTACTGTTACATTTACTGTTACACTTACTGTTACACTTACTGTTCACACTTACTGTTACATTTACTGTTACACTTACTGTTTACATTTACTGTTTCTCTTACTGTTACACTTACTGTTACATTTACTGTTACACTTACTGTTACACTTACTGTTACACTTACTGTTTACACTTACTGTTATACTTACTGTTTACACTTACTGTTTACACTTACTGTTACACTTACTGTTGCACTTACTGTTACATTTACTGTTACACTTACTGTTACACTTACTGTTCACACTTACTGTTACATTTACTGTTACACTTACTGTTTACATTTACTGTTTCTCTTACTGTTACACTTACTGTTACATTTACTGTTACACTTACTGTTACATTTACTGTTACACTTACTGTTACACTTACTGTTACACTTACTGTTTACACTTACTGTTACACTTACTGTTACATTTACTGTTACATTTACTGTTACACTTACTGTTACATTTACTGTTACACATACTGTTACACTTACTGTTACATTTACTGTTACACTTACTGTTACATTTACTGTTACACTTACTGTTACACATACTGTTACTTTTAATGACTTGAATTTTTCAAAAATATTTTAAAATTCTATGACATTTGGCGCCTTTGAGTTTTAAAATATATAATATGAAACTATTATTTGATTTTACACATAACAAAAATGTTATTTGCTCTAACATTAAATCAAATATAAACAATTCTTTGTAATTGATTAGAGCTGTAGGAACACAAACAATTTTTAAAACATGTTTTAGAGAAAAAAAAATCCATTAAGATAAGAAACTTTGTGTAAACAATCTTTGCAAAGTTGTTTTTTTTTTAAATTATTCTCCATCAGTGTTTGAATGTTGAATTGAAACCGAAAAAATGATGCTTTTAATTCTGTATTTGGTGTTTTTACCTGCTGCAGGTAACAAATTTAACCTTCAAATATCTTGTTCGTTTTTTTTTAACTTTTAGGCAATTATTTGTTTGCCGAATTTTTTTTGTGTTTAAATTTATTTACGTTAATTAATTTTTTGTCTTTCTACATACTGGCATTTCTCTCACTCGGTCTGTCCGTTATTTAGCTATCTCATCGTTGTTATTTATATTTTTCTTTATGAGAGTGAGTGTGTTTTCTTATTCTACATATCTGGGATTCAAAAGTAGGCGTACTTAGTAAACAGTACATTTTATTAGGCATCATAAAAACAAACAATACAGACATTTCAAGTAATCTCCAACCCCACAAACACACAATTAATGTAAAATGGGGCCCCTTTCAATTATAAATTCCTGTTAAATTTCATGCTAAAAGAGCCCCGCCATTTACACTTTTATCTTTACATAACTGAAAGTCTCTGACTAGAGCCCCCCTCCAAAAAAACGAACATCAAGACGGCTATGGTCGTCACCGCCAGCATATGATGGTCAGGTCCATGCTGTTGAAGAAATGCACAGGCACAGATAACTCTGACTATATATTAACTGTGAATATTTACTACAATAAATTTTATTAGTTCCCCTTTTGTTTTAACAATTCGTTCGTACGAAGTCATCAACAGTGCCGGTTACAGCTGTATTACTTTTTTTTTTGTGATGTAAAATAGCCTCAGGACCGTTTTTTTTTTACATTTTCGTGGGTAATGGTACATTAGGGGGGCCCTATGAATCTTACAATAGCGGGCCCTATGAATTTTTTTGTTTTATATAACTTATAAACCAACAGCTCTAGAATGACGAGTGAGGTATATTTGTCCTTTAAATAATGACGGATTAAACTTGATATTTTTATTGGATTGTGGAAAAACTAAATCCCCATACAGGTGGCTTGTATAGCTGTTGTCCTAGCTTGGTTATTCATAGGAACGACTGTAGATACCTCCTCTCTATCTCTCTATCTATCTATCTCTCTCTCTCTCTCTCTCTCTGTCTCTCTCTCTCTCTCACACACTCACACTCACTCTTTATCACATATAATTAATAGATTAAGCCGATAGACCTAAAGACAGATACAAATGTTCCATGACTCATTCCTCCACTCACGTAATCTACTTGGCAGAGCCTATATTTGACGACGAGTGCCCACCCCAAGTCCCTGCCGACTACTACCTCCAGGTCTACGGCGACCACTGCTATCAGTTCGTGTTCTTCGAGAGGAGGGACTACAGGGGCGCGTCGGACTACTGCGCCGGCTTCGGCGGGACGCTGGCCCTGGTGAAATCCAGCGACGTCGCCGTCTTCCTGGAGAGCCAGATCACGCCAGGTACTTCCGCCACGCGGACGTCTGGATCGGTCTCAGCAACCTGCTGGACAGGGCCACGTACGTCTGGGAGGACGGCTCCCAGCTGGACTACACCAACTGGTCGCCGAGCCAGGCGGTCGCCGCCGGGCCCGGCGAAGACCGCTGCGTGTCGCTGAACCCCGGCGATGGGGGATGGTGGCGCGCCAACCCGTGCTCGGCGCCCACCGCGGCGGACATGGTCGAAGGTTTCGGAAAAAGCTTCGTCTGTCAGTACGGCCGGCTGATGGGCTCGGGGTTTCAAACCACGCCCACCACCACCACCACAACGCAGGAGCGTACGTCCCTTATGACCGCGGACCCTCCGTTCACAGACAGACCTACCCCCGCTTCTACCTTGACCACCACCACCGCCGACGGGGAGACGCAAATAACGCCCCTGAGCCCCACTACAGATTCGACCTTGATCTTGGCATGCCCGGCGTTCTCCTGTGACTTGGACTGCGGGATGGACGGGTTCAAGAAGAACGCGACATCCGGGTGTTCGGAATGTGCATGTGACGTTTGAAAGATGGGCCGAGCTACTTAGCATTGACGTGAATAAAAAAAAAAAAGACTACAACAGCTAAGAACGATTATGTATTGTAAAACTGCAAGTTTAATAAAAAAACATTTCAATACCAGAGTTGTGTCCCTCTAATGATGTAGCCTATTGAAACTTCTCTACATGTCTCTCACACAAACAGATGTACATTTTTAAAACTAAAGAAGCTGTTTCAATTTCAGTTTGATTTCATTTTACCAACAGGTCATTGTCAGACAAAAAAAAAAACTGTGAAGATTGCTTTTAGTTCAGCATGTTTACTTACTGTTTGGTATTAATATTATTTGGTTTAGGCGGGTTTTCAAATTTACAATGAGGCGGACGGTGAGTGGGGGTTAGGCAGAGTGATTCTGATAGGCGGCTGCCTAGGGAAACTACACCTAAGGGCTCTATTACTGGACTTTCATTTTGACTAGACATCGATTACGGCAGTGCCTAACCTAGGGATTTCGGGGCCCGGGGGGGGGCTTGGCCTTTTTGGGCGCCCCTGCATTTTGACATTCGACACCATGACATGAGATAATGAACTTAATATTTAATGTAAAAAAAATTGGGGGCCCCCTTCAAGCTGGGGCCCGGGGAGAACTTTCAAATTTGGACCCCCCCTCCCTCCACCCTAGGTACGCCTCTGGATTACGGTCAATACACCATTGTAAATAAATTATCTTGATAGCCAATAAATACTTGTAGTATCGAATGTTTTTTTCGGTTGAGCCTTATGCCATATATCTATTTTTACGATTTCAAGAAAGTATCTTGTCAGATAGATCGATCAACTAAGCAATATTTTTTTGTTTTATTCTCTTTAATTTATTTTTCTACTACCTAAGTAGAAGAAAATGGATAAAGGGCTTGGGGGGGGGAGGGGAAAGGTAAGTTTGCACTGGTGATGGTACGCATAAGAAATGTGGTCCCTTGGTCTTGTGTATAGATGTTGTATATAAATATATCTATGGCCTTGTGTGTGCCATTGGATTTAGTTAATAGGTGAGTTCAATTGTTGTTGTTTTTTTTTTTAGAGGAGTTTGAGAGCATGTGTTTGCAGATGTGTTCGAGAGTACGTGTCTACATATGTGTTCCAGAGCATGTTGTTTAAAGATGTGTTCGAGAGTACGTGTCTACAGATGTGATCGAGAGTATGTTGTTTACAGATGTGTTCGAAAGCATGTATTTAAAGATGTGTTCGAGAGTACGTGTCTACAGATGTGATCGAGAGTATGTTGTTTAAAGATGTGTTCGAGAGTAAGATGCATTTCAAGGACATTGTTTTGCTGAGTAGTTACTTATATCCGAATAAAATATTTTTGGGTTTGTATGAATAGTTTAAGTCGGTGAACCAGCCCCCCTCCAACCCACTTCAAAAGGGGTCTCTTTAAATTATTCATTCATACTAAATCTGATGCAAATATTGCCCCACCTTGTACAGTACCCAAAAGCCACCAAAAGCTCCCCACCCCCACCCAACAACAACAAAAAAATAACAACCCATCTCCGTGACTCTCTGCGCTCCACCCCCCCCCAAACTCCCCCATCGCTGCCTTGTGCCCCCCCTCCCTCGCCAATACCTAAGAATAGATCAGTCCTTGACATTTCAGTGTTCTTTACGGATGAACTACATGATGTCTTTGTCGTTTCAAAGTGTAACGTTACCACACCGTGTTGTGTCAGTTTTATAGGTCAACAAAAACATATATAGTTAAGTTGAAGATTTGATTTAATTAAGGATGTAAATCCAGTAGAATATACGATGTATGGTAGATTCGGTACAGTTAAAGATTTACTTCTCTGAGGTTATATTAAGGTAGCCCCCCCCCCTATATAGTTCGGTTAAAGATAGATCCTGCTAAAGGTATAGCGCTGTTGATGAAGATGTTGATTAGCTTAAGCTAAAATTAAGCCAAACATAGGATAGGCGACTACGTAAAATTACGTCTGTTCAGGTGTCCATGTGTTCCCCCAATGCCAACACCGGTTAAGGTTATGATGATGATGATGATGATGGTCCATTTAAAGATAAAGCTCGGTTAAAGCATAGTTCATTTCAGATGAAGATATTGCTCAGCTAAGTATATAGTTAAAGCTAAAGATGTTAATTAGTTTAAGGTATAATACAGCTAAAAATATAGTTAGACAAAGATATAGTTCAGCTAGATGTTGAGCTAACGATATTTTTTCAGCTAAACATATAGCTGACTTAAAAAAAAAAACGGTTTCGAAAATTTACTATAAAAAATAGTCAATGGCTGTATATGAAACGAAGTAAGCTATTTTAAACACAAAACGCAACTAGATATTTTGTTAAAAAATAATCTTTTTAATTAATGTAACCTCTCCGTAATGTATCCTTACGCGGCGCACTCACACTGCGAGCACCCAGATGTCTCGTTCTTCTTAAAGCCGTCCATGCCGCAATCCAGGTCGCATGAGAACGCCGGGCAGGGGTTCGTAAGTATCGACACGGTGGTGTCCGTCTGGCCGGACACTGGCGTGACGGTATCAACCGTGGTGACCACCTCGGTGGTGGTGGTGTCGTTGCTGACGCTCGCCAGCCTGTATTGGCAGACGTACGAGTGCTCCTCGTCCTCGCTGAAGAAGATGAGGAAGGTGGACTCATCGCACGGGTACTCGCCCCACTTCCCGTTGCTCTCCACGTCCAGCACCACGCAGTCGTTCTCGTCGTGGTTCCAGCTGTGGCTCCACGAGGTGGAGCTCGGGCCCTCGCCGCCGTCCCAGTTGCTGTACGACAGCGGCGTGCCGTCCTCCCACTTGAACTCGTCCTCCTTGTCGATGTCGTTCAGGCCGATCCACAGCTTGTCGTAAAAGTCCCTGTAGTCGTTGGTCAGCGTGTGATACAGGAAGTCCTGGATGGCCTGGGACTTGACCAGGGCCAGGGTGCCGCCGTGGGTCTCGCAGTCTCGCCTGGCCAGGGTGTGGGTCCTCTGGCGGTTGATGACGAACTGGAAGCAGGAGTCGCCGAACACCCTGAGATGATTGTCTCTGGGCACGCTGGACGGACAATCATTCACCGTTTGACTGGACACTAAAAAAAAAAAGACGTGTAATTGAAAAAAAAAAGTTTTTTCAAAGCTTCGTATTAGTCTAAGGGGTCATTCACTTATTACGTAACGACATTGTTCTTGCCACGGGCGTTACTTAATAAGTGAACGATCCCTAAAAAAAATGACAGGATGTATTTTTATATTCCTTTTCTTGCATCTCATTCAGAATCTAACCTTGATTATTATTATGAGCTACACAACCGGTGATCTCTTTCAAACAAAAAAATAAATTCATTGAGTAAATTGAACGATATCAAACCTGTGGTGTCCCCCCTAGCCCTCCCTCCGCAAAACAACAAACTGTTTCAGGCACTTACTAGTTCCCGCCAAAACTTAGACTCCGAGCCAAATATATTTACTGTTGTAACTTGTCAATATGTTTGTACTAATATTTCAAAGACAGCTAATGTTGTATGTAGACAATATGTTTTGTGCCTATATATTTTCACTAATGTCTATTTCATGTTAATTACAATTTTTAAAAAATCTGCTCATTAAAATCATTACACCGTGATCACTAGCTGGCTATTCCCTAGCAACCAAACACTGCTACGTGATACACGAATATTCTATGCGCTATTTCTTTTGTCTATATTAGCAACGCACATACACACAAAAAAACACACACACACAAACAGACACACAAACAGAGATTTTGTCAGAGGCGCTATTTCTTTTGTCTATATTAGCAACGCACATACACACAAAAAAACACACACACACAAACAGACACACAAACAGAGATTTTGTCAGAGCCCCCCCCCCCCCCAACTTGTTAGCTATAGGTACAAAAAGTTTACGAAGGTTTGGCTACTTTACAAAAAATGTCTCCAAGATGTATACATTCTAACTGGCGGTTAAGTAATAAATAAAAGACTGTTGGAAGTTACAATAATACGCCGGAAAAAATAAAGTATCTACAGTAATAAATGTATGAAAAGGGACACAATTAGAACATAGGAACAAATAATGTAATACTAGCTAATGGAAGTGGCTTCCGAGTCTAATACTGAAATTCTTCATGGAAATTACAATTTATTTTAAAACCAACAAATAGTATAACTCTATATATCCACACATTTTAACCCAATTTCCAAACATTATAATAAAAGACATCACATCTCACATATCTTACCGAAACAAATAAAAACAGCCCAAAACACAGCCCTAGCCGGTCTCTCCATCTTGTCTGACACTTCGCAATACAATGAGTCAATGACCACGTGATCAAACAATGAGACGAAAATCAGAAAGGGGAAAAAATACATTAAAATAGATCACACACATACACATACACACACACACAATTTTAAGATATGTTTTGTGTTTAATTGGTCGATAGACGACTCGGAAGGTGTTTAATGTTAAATTTCAGCGTTCGCCTTTATCTTTGGTTACATTCAGTGCGTTGAATGTCAGCGAATCGTTTTTTTTTTTATAGAAATTATTTATATATTTAAAAATACTGATAAGATTATGTGCCCTGGTTATGAGGAAATGAGAACATTGTAAAGTGTATATTTAAATCATTTTTAGAGCATTTTCGAAAGAAAAATGCTCTATTGTCCCCGTTTTGTCTGTCCGTCCGTGTACACCCTAGATCTCAACAACCATAAGTCCTAGACCCATGATGTATATATCATTTTGTAGGTCTTGGCCTGCCAAGAAATGACTTTTTTCATTTTGCGATCTGACCTCTCAGGGCCGTAAAAGGGGCCTTAGTACCGTTTTTTACTATATAAGCTATATTAATAAAGGAGCGCTATATCTCAGCAACTATAAGTCCTAGACCCATGATGTATATATCATTTTGTAGGTCTTGGCCTGCCATGTGTACATCAAAAGTTCATTTCGCGACAGGACCTCTGAGGGCCGGGCTTCAGGGCTCCTAAGGGGCTTATATATTATATATACACCTTGTACGTTCAATAACCCATTCATTTGGTGCGAAATACTGCAGCACGTAGTTTCACCAAGATTTATTAAGAAACTCATCAAATGAAATAGTAAGCTTGTGTTCTGAGTTTAATTGAAAGTATCAGAGCTATGCAACAATTGACGGAGTTTTCGGACGATTAAATGACTATAATTTAGAATGTTTTCAACTATGAGTCCTATTTCAGTAACCACAAACCACTTGTAGTTAGATTTAAGAGACAATAATTTTTTTTCAAATATAAAGAAACGTCTTTATAATTATTTTTTTTAACAAATATATGCATTACACAATTGAATTCATAAACATTTCCAAAATTTACAAATATTTACTGAAAGCTAACAAACGTACTGATACATAACACGAAAATGCGCTAACACGTCCTGTGTCCAGAATGGAACAGGCTTAATTGCTTGTTTTTTTGTGTATTCCCAAATGTGTTTAATTGAATTAAGATTTCGCATGGTAATTAAACCAAAGACTTTCCTGGGACTTTCCCATCAGTTTGACCATAGTTCCCCTCCCCCCACAATAAATAAGACAACCATAAATAAACAAAAACAAACATAGATATATAAGACATCTATAGATATTTAAGACACATATAGATATATAAGACAACCATAGATAAACAAAACAAACATAGATATATAAGACATCTATAGATATTTAAGACACATATACATATATAAGACAACTATAGATAAACAAAACATAGATATATAAGACATCTATAGATATTTAAGACACATATACATATATAAGACAACTATAGATATGTAAGACAACCATAGATATGTAAGACACCTATAGATATATAAGACACCTATAGATATTTAAGACACCTATAGATATGTAAGACACCTATAGATATGTAAGACACCTATAGATATATAAGCCACCTATATATATATTTCAGACATTAGTTAAATAAGTTTACTCGAATATTTTTGTTCACACAACCTTCACTGTATGTATACTATGATTTATGAAAGAAAAATAATGAATCCAGTTTTATAGTTCAAGTGTGCCCCACGCTCCATAGAAAAAAGGGGCGTCACCTTGACGAGTAGTAACAAATTCATCCACCCAAACTGTGGGAATAAGACTTAAACTGTCAGTTTATGAGGAAAACATGCTTGAGACAGGGGATCGGGTCGCATAACCAGCTACGAGTTTCACCCCCCCCCCCCTGCTGAAAATACACGAAAATGTGATAACACCTCCCTCCTACACCCCCCACCCCCCACCCCTTACACACTCAACCTCAATTCCCAATATAATTTTTTTCTAGTCATCTAAGAGTCGGTGTACTTCACTTTAATTGAATACTGTGAGCTCAGCTGTTTCTATGATGTATCCACATATACAACAAATATTTCCGTAGGAGTCAATTTTGTCACGCCCATGAGAACTGAAAAATTCTAGCAAGATTCCCAATATTTGTTTGTGGGGTTTGTCTACAATGCAAGGAACGTTGAGTGCCCCCCCCCCCTTAAGTTGTACACTTGTTCGGAGCCCCCGGATTAAAACTAATTGGCTAGGCTCTAAGCATACAATTATTTTTAGTATCCACCCATCCACCGATCCACCCATCCACCCAGCCCGTATCAGATTAAGTAATAATTCAATAGCCACTGTAAACAGCATACCGTACTATCTTTAAAGTTTAATCATTTAAATCAGGGCTTCTTAAACTATGAGTTGCGACCCCATTTGGGGTCGCGTTGCAAAATTCTGGGGTCGCGAGAAATAAAAATACAATTTAACAGAAAATGTTTTTTAACTTGTAAAATATTAATTTATTTTTCTTTTATATTTGTATGGGGTCGTCAAGAAACTCGCAATCATAAATGGGGTCGTGAATTACAAACGTTTAAGAAGCCCTGATTTAAATTAATCTATAATAAATAAAAATGTAAATAGGATGTCAGTCGTGACATTATTACTCCGAAAATTCATTACAGATCGACTTGAAATTTCGACACAAAATTCCAGTAAATTACTAGGCGTTTTGTTATATACTTATTATACAGATATCACACTTTCGTTATATTCAAAAATAATATTTAATCAATCGGTTTGGTAGAATTATCTCTTTACTTTTTTTTTTAAAAACCACGTGATGTAAATCAAAAGTCACCCATTTACAACAGCCCCCGTAGCGTGAAACTTCCACAGCAGGGGCCAGGCCAATAGCAGGGGGCCAGGAAATAAATGTTACTGAGTAGAGCAAACAAGCAAAGGGGGCCAGACAAAACGCTGATCGGCCCGGCCCCCAGCCTCCCCGCACGCTACGGGCCTGATTGCCAACTAATATTTCGTGAGTATTTTTTGTTATTATTATAATTAATAGCTGTACCCGGGAGCTTATGGGAATATGTAGGAGCTTATGGGTAAATGTAGGAGCTTATGGGTAAATGTAGGAGCTTATGGGTAAATGTAGGAGCTTATGGGTAAATGTAGGAGCTTATGGGTAAATGTAGGAGCTTATGGGAATATGTAGGAGCTTATGGGTAAATGTAGGAGCTTATGGGAATATGTAGGAGCTTATGGGAATATTAGGAGCTTATGGGAATATTAGGAGCTTATGGGAATATTAGGAGCTTATGGGTATATTAGGAGCTTATGGGAATATGTAGGAGCTTATGGGTAAATGTAGGAGCTTATGGGAATATGTAGGAGCTTATGGGTAAATGTAGGAGCTTATGGGAATATGTAGGAGCTTATGGGTAAATGTAGGAGCTTATGGAAATATGTAGGAGCTTATGGGAATATTAGGAGCTTATGGGAATATTAGGAGCTTATGGGTATATTAGGAGCTTATGGGAATATTAGGAGCTTATGGGTATATTAGGAGCTTATGGGAATATTAGGAGCTTATGGGAATATTAGGAGCTTATGGGAATATTAGGAGCTTATGGGAATATTAGGAGCTTATGGGTATATTAGGAGCTTATGGGAATATTAGGAGCTTATGGGAATATTAGGAGCTTATGGGAATATTAGGAGCTTATGGGAATATTAGGAGCTTATGGGAATATTAGGAGCTTATGGGTATATTAGGAGCTTATGGGAATATTAGGAGTTTATGGGAATATTAGGAGCTTATGGGAATATGTGAGAGCTTATGGGAATATTAGGAGCTTATGGGAAAATATGGGAGCTTATGGGAAAATATGGGAGCTTATGGGAATAAATGGGAGCTTATGGGAATATGCGTCAATTGTTTATACTCCTGTTTAGTATTTGGCGAATGGGAATATAGGCTTTGTGTTTATTTTCAACCACGTAAGGTCAAATTTTTACGCATCAGTAAATTCTACTCCTGTTTTTAAATTTTTGAAACGGACCATAAGCTTCGTTTCAATTTTGTGCTATACATGTACAATGATCTACTGCCATGCATAAGTAGATTCAACTCTATGTCAATTATCGAAAAAGACACCGACTCTTAGATGACTAGAAAGACAGATAAGGAGAGAGAGAGAGAGAGACAGAGAGAGAGAATGGGAATATTTGGGAACTTATGTGAATATGAGGGAGCTTATGGGAATATGCGAGAGAGAGAGAAAGAGAAAAAGAGACTTAAATAAGGATAAAGAGAGTGAGAGAATGGAAATATTTGGGAGCTTATGGGAATATGTAGTAGCTTATGGGAATAAGTAGGAGCTTATGGGAATATTAGGAGCTTATTGTAATATGTAGGAGCTTATGGGAATATATAGGAGCGTATGGGAATTTTAGGAGTTTATGGGAATATGTAGGAGCTTATGTGAATATGTAGGAGCTTATGGGAATATCTGAGAGCTAATTGGGAAAATGTAGGTGCTTATGGGAATATAAGGAGCTTATGGGAATATTGAAAGTTTATGGGAATATTTGGGAGCTTATGAGAATAAGTAGTAGCTTATGGGAATATGTAGAAGCTTATGGGAATATTAGGTGCTTATGGGAATATCTAGGAGCTTATGGGAATATGTGGAAGCTTATGTGAATATCTTGGAGCTTATGTGAATATCTTGGAGCTTATGGGAATATTTAGGAGGTTATGGGAATATGTAGGAGCTTATGGGAATAGGTAGGAGCTTTTAGGAATATTAGGAGCTTATGGGAATATGTGTGAGCTTATGGGAATATGTATGAGCTTAAGGGAATATGTGGGAGCTGATGGGAATATGTAGGAGCTTATGGAAATATTAGGAGCTTATGGGAATATGTAGGAGCTTATGGGAATATGTAGAAGCTTATGGGAATATGTGGCGGCTTATGGAAATATGTGCCAATTGATTCTACTCCTGTTGGCGAATGGGACTATAGGCTTTGTGTTTATTTTCAACCACGTAAGGTCAAATTGTTACGCATCAGTAAATTCTACTCCTATTTTTCAATATTTGAAACGGACCAAAAGCTTCCTTTCAATTTTCTGCTATTCAATGATCAAATGCCATGCATCAGTAGATTCAACTCTATGTCAATTATCTAAAAAGAGAGACAAGGAAAGAGAGAAAGAGAGAGAGAGAGAGAGAGAGAGAGAATGGGAATATATGGGAACTTATGGGAACATGCCGGAGCTTATGGGAATATGCGGGAGCTTATGGGAATATGTAGGAGCTTATGGCAATATGTAGGTGCTTATGGAAATATTAGGAGCTTATGGCAATATGTAGGAGCTTATGGGAATATTAGGTGCTTATGGGAATATGTAGAAGCTTATTGGAATATTAGGAGGTTATGGGAAAATGTGGGAGCTTATGGGAATTTTTGGGAGCTTATGGGAATATGTATGTGCTTATGGGAATATGTGGGAGCTTATGGGAATATGTTGGAGCTATGGGAATATGTAGGAGCTTATGGGAATATTAGGTGCTTATGGGAATATGTAGGAGCTTATGAAAATATTGGGAGCTTATGTGAATATGTGGGAGCTACTGTGAATATGTAGGAGGTTATGAGAATATGTAGGAGCTTATGGAAATAAGTAGGAGCTTATGGGAATACTTGTTGCTTATGGGAATATGTAGGAGCTTATGGGAATATTAGGAGCTTATGGGAATATATAGTAGCTTATTGGAATAAGTAGGAGCTTATGGGAATATTAGGAGCTTACTGGAATATGTAGGAGCTAATGTATATATATATATAGGAGCGTATGGGAATTCTAGGAGTTTATGGGAATATGTAGGAGCTTATGGGAATATGTTGCAGCTTATGGGAATATCTGGGAGCTAATTGGGAATATGTGGGTGCTTATGGGAATATAAGGAGCTGATGGGAATATGTGAGAGCTTATGGGAATATGTAGGAGCTGATGGAAATATTATGAGCTTAAGGGAATATGTAGGAGCTTATGGGAATATGTGGCGACTTATGGGAATATATGCCAGTTGATTCTACTACTGTTTACTATTTGGCGAATGGGACTATAGGCTTTTTGTTTATTTTCAACCACGTAAGGTCAAATTGTTACGCATCAGTAAATTCTACTCCTATTTTTCAATATTTGAAACGGACTATAAGCTTCTTTCAATTTTCTGCTATATAATGATCAAATGCCATGCATAAGTAGATTCAACTCTATGTCAATTATCGAAAAAGAAAGACTAGGAAAGAGAGAGAAAGAGAGAGAGAATGGGAATATATGGGAACTTATGGGAATATGCCGGAGCTTATGGGAATATGTAGGAGCTTATGGCAATATGTAGGTGCTTATGGAAATAATAGGAGCTTATGGCAATATGTAGGAGCTTATGGGAATATTAGGAGCTTATGGCAATATGTGGGAGCTTATGGGAATTTTCGGGAGCTTGTGGGAATATGTATGAGCTTAGGGGAATATATGGGAGCTTATGGGAATATGTAGGAGCTTATGGGAATATGTAGGAGCTTATGGGAATATTAGGTGCTTATGGGAATATGTAGGAGATTATGAAAATATTAGGAGCTTGTGTGAATATGTAGGAGCTTATGGGAATATGTAGGAGCTTATGGGAATACTAGGTGCTTATGGGAATATGTAGGAGCTTATGGGAATATTAGGAGCTTATGGGAATATGTGGGAGCTTATGGGAATTTTTGGGAGTTTATGAGAATATGTATGAGCTAATGGGAATGTGTGGGAGCTTATGGGAATATGTAGGAGCTTATGGGAATATGTAGGAGCTTATGCGTATATTAGGAGCTTATGGGAATATGTAGGAGCTTATGGGAATATTAAGAGTTTATGGGAATATGTGAGAGCTTATGGGAATAAGTGGAAGCTTATGGGAATAAGTACCAATAGATTCTACTCCTGTTTAGTATTTGGCGAATGGGTCTATAGGCTTTGTGTTTATTTTCAACCACGTAAGGTCAAATTTTTACGCATCAGTAAATTCTACTTCTGTTTTTCAATTTTTGAAACGGACTATAAGCTTCGTTTTAATTTTCTGCTATACAATGATCAAATGCCATGCATAAGTAGATCCAACTGTATGTCAATTATCGAAAAAGAGAGACAAGGAAAGAGAGAGAGAGAGAGAGAGAAAGAGAGAGAGAGAGAATGGGAATACATGGGAACATATGGGAATATGCGAGAGCATATGGGAATATGCGGGAACTTATGGGAATATGCGGGAGCTTATAGGAATATCTGATATATATATATATATATATATATATATATATATATATATATATATATATATTATATATATATATATATATTTATAGAGAGAGAGAGTGAGAGAGACAGAGAGAAAAAGAGACAGAGAGACACAGATGGAGAGAGAGAGAGAGATCGAAATAAGGAGAAAAAGAGAGAGAGAATGGGAATATTTGGGAGCTTATTGAAATATGAAGGAGCATATGTGAATATGTAGGAACTTATGGGAATATTAGCAGCTTATGGGGACATAATGGAGCTTATGGGAATATGTAGGAGCTTATGGGAATATTAGGAGCTTATGGGGACATAAAGGAGCTTATGGAAATATGTAGGAGGTTATGGGAATATGTGTGAGCTTATGGTAATATAAGGAGCTTATGGCAATATGTGAGAGCATATGTGAATGTTTGGGAGCTTATGAGAATATGTAGGAGCTTATGGGAATATGTAGGAGCTTATGGGAATATGTGGTGGCTTATGGGAATAAGTGGGAGCTTATGGGAATATGTGCCAATCGATTCTACTCCTGATTAGTATTTGGCGAATGGGACTATAGGCTTTGTGTTTATTTTGAACCACGTAAGGTCAAATTTTACGCATCAGTTAATTCTACTGTTTTTCAATTTTTGAAACGGACTATAAGCTTACTTTCGATTTTCTGCTTTACATTGATCAACTGCCATGCATAAGTAGATTCAACTCTATGTCAATTATCGAAAAAGAGAGATAAGGAAAGAGAGAGAGAGAATGGGAATATATGGGAACTTATCGGAATATGCGGTAAACATATGGGAATATGTGGGAGCTTATGGGAATATGCGGGAGCTTATGGGAATATGTGATATTCTACAGACATTCTACAGCAGGGGCCAGGCAATAGCAGGGGGGGGGGCGGGTAATACATTTTACTAAGTAGAACAAAATAAGCAGGGGGGGGGGGGCAGACTAAACGCTACGGGCCGGCGGCTGTGTGAATGCAGAACAAACACATGCATAACGACACATGCCAGGCATTGGCCTTATCTGTAGTCAAGTTCCAGATTTTTGTTTAAATTACATTGAACAAGAGAAGATAATGTGTAGCGTATGTATTTCATTACAATACAGTTTATATATATATATAGTGATTTATTGAAGATATCGTTGAAGACTTCGTCCATGTTTTTTAGGATCTTCGCCCCAGCCTTGTGCTTGTGTCTGATTCATAACTTGGGTAAATGAACAGTCTAATGGTTGATTTTAATATATGTGTGTGTGTGTGTGTGTGTGTGTGTGTGTGTGTGTGTGTGTGTGTGTGTGTGTAAGTGTTATTGCATTGCTAAATTGACAGATTACTGGACAATAATGAATACCAACAATTGAAAGGACGTACAAAGTAACAGATAAATGATAGATAGATAGATAGATTAGATAGATAGATAGATAGATAGATTAAATAGATAGATAGATAGATAGATAGATAGATAGATAGATAGATAGATAGATAGATAGATAGATAGATAGATAGATAGATAGATAGATAGATAGATAGATAGATAGATAGATAGATAGATAGATAGATAGATAGATAGATAGATAGATAGATAGATAGATAGATAGATAGATAGATAGATAGATAGATAGATGTGTGAACATATTTCCACGACTTAATCTTCACAACACTAATCAACACGTAATACACGTCATATCCACTCTCTCTCTTTATGTAGTTGAATCAGCACAAGTCACTGACCTGTGTCCACCCCAACTGCCCAGAGACCAGTACCTCCAGACGAGGGGCGACAGCTGCTACCAGTTCGTGTTCTTCCGGAAGCTGACCCGCTCTGCCGCCGAGGCGGACTGCGAGAGCCACGGGGGCTGGCTGGTGCAGATCAAGAACCAGGACACACAGAACTACCTCCACAACCAGGTACTCAACAGGTTTCACTATCCCGGGAAAAAGATGTGGATAGGCCTGAGCCACCTCCCCGGGCAGAACGACTTCGCCTGGGTCGACGGTGAAGAACCGAACTACACCCACTGGGCCCCCGGGGAGGGTATCGTTTCATCTCAGGACACAGGGCACGCTGAGTGCGCTATCCTGGACATGTCAGAAGGGGGCATGTGGCGGGCGCTGCCTTGCGATTCCGATCCGCTCTTCTCCGCCCCGCAGCCGGAAGAGACTCACCTGTACATCTGCGAGTACTCCCTTCACCCCACGACCACGGCCGGTGTCGTCGTTGTCACGCACGTCACGCGCACCGACAGCCCGGGGCCCACCACACCCGGTCCTTTGGGCTCGGACACGTCCCTGACGCAATCGTGCCCTTTGCAGCTATGCAACCTAGACTGCGGAAATGGCGGATTCAAGCTGGACGCGACAACCGGATGCTCCTTGTGCGCATGTGCTGCTTAGGTTGGCGGGAGGTCAGTTGTAATCGTCTGCTGTTAAGGGAAGCCAAAGACAGACATACCAATAGTAGTTTAACGATTCAGAAATACCCCTGTAGATTCTTTTGATTCATAAATACTTTTTTTTTTATTGAAATTAAACTCTTTTTTCCATCATGTACACACTCTATAGAAATTACACTTATTTAATATAAAAAAAACATTGGACACCGATTTCACTTAATAGGTTCATTAATTTTTTTTTTAAATTTCGTGATAAATGTAGTTGAAAAAAAAACATCAATTCAGTGTTAAACTAAATAATAGGATATCAAAATTTTAAAATGTAACTGGTAGTTTTTGAATTGACGTCTGCTTGGGGCGCAAATGTAGTGTTTTTTTTTTCTTAAATCACATGAAATGAAAATTAAAAAAAAATGCACAATCAGATGTATATTTTGTTTTGTTTTGTTAAACTTTATAATTATTAATGACACATATTTGTATTATTAATAAACGACGAATCATAAATAAACATGCACAATACAGTTGGGTTACTGCACAATACAGCTGGGCTACTCCACAAAACAGGTGAGCTACTCCACAATACAGCGGAGGAACTCCGCATTACAGCTGGGCTACTCAACAATACAGCGGAGAAACTCTACAATACACTGGAGGAACTCCACAACACAGCGAAGGAACTCCACAATACAGCTGGGCTACTCAACAATACAGCGGAGGAAATCTACAATAAAGCGGAGAAACTCTACAATACAGCGGAAGAAGTCTACAATACAGCTGGGCTACTCAACAATACAGTTGGGTCTCAGCATAATGAAGCGGAGGAACTCTACAATACAGCGGAGGAACTCTACAATACAGCGGAGAAACTCTACAATACAGCGGAGAAACTCTACAATACAGCTGGGCTACTCTACAATACAGCGGAGGAACTCCACAATACAGATGGGCTACTCCACAATACAGCCTGGCTATTCTACAATACAGCATAGGAACTCCACAATACAGCTGGGCTACTCCACAATACAGCGGAGGAACTCCACCATACAGCTGGGCTACTCCACAATACAGCGGAGGAACTCCACCATACAGCTGGGCTACTCCACAATACAGCTGGGCTACTCCACAATTCAGCTGGTCTACTCCACAATACAGCCGGGCTATACCACAATACCCAATCTGTGGGCCACTCTAAGGCTGAAGAACTGTCACCCGAAATCCGCTTAAATCAAATTACCACTGGATACTCTAAATATTTTCAAAAACTATAGTTGTAACTCTCCTGAAAGCACGATGGTTCACTGTAAAGAACCACCACTCTGTGCCATTGATCAGGGGGGGGGGGCAGGGGGGCAGCGGCCCCCCCTAAAACTTTTAAGGGGGGCGCCCCCCCCCCTTGAATTTCCAGTCTGCCCCCCCCCTAAAATTTTAACTTTTTTAACTTTGTAATTCATTTTAGTTTATATGTATCATTTTCATTTTTATAATTCATTTGATTTATTTCTTAAATTTAATATTTGAAAGAAATTATAAGTAATTGACATTTTACAGTAATCACATTATTGAGAGTTGTTGTGGCATATTATAAAATTAGTTGCAAGTACCCGGCTTTGCCCGGGTTTAAAATAATGTTTTCTGTTTATTTAAGAAGCGTAATTTGACGTTTAATTAAGATTTAAAATAAGACGCGTAAAAAAGGGTTTATTTGCATGCAAATTGCAAAAAGGGTACATTTATCTTAAAGCAATGTGATACACAACATTTTTGGCAGTTCCTTTCTCTCCCTCCCCTCCCTCCCTCTTTCCCTCCCTCTCTTTCCCTCCCTCTCTCCCTCTCTCTCTCTTTTACGCATGACTGTATCAAAAGATGACAATTCCTATCGATGAAGAAATGGAATGTAATAATGTAGTAAGTAATGTGATATTTGGTTCCCCGTACCGATCATATTTATAGTAAGTTAGCTATGTGGGAGAGAAGCTCGTAAAACCTGAAATCGGGGTAAAAGTTAGCCAATTTTCATGTCTTTGATATCCAAAATAATTAATTACAATTAAAGTACCTTTGAGATGGAACGAAACCTGTTTAAGAACATTCCCCATGTAATTTTGTGTACGTGTACCCAGTGGCGCAACCAGCAAAAATTGCTGGGGGGTGGGGGTGGGGCTCACATATTGAAAAAAGACAGTTTGACAGTTTTTTTTGTAACTTTATAACGTAAATTATGCATTGATGATTTGGCCTTGGGGGTGGCTCAAGCCCCCCTGCCCCCCCCCCGGTTGCACCACTGCGTGTATCAAATTTCACGTTATTTGGTTGTCTGGATCTTGAGTTTAAGGGAACAGACAGACAGATAGCAAATGCGTCTTATAAGTATAGAGAAGTATTGCCATCTACCGAATGACGGCAAATGTAATTCTTAAAGAAAATACAATTATTTATTATCTTTTCATAAATTACTTTTTGTTTATTGAGTTTCCCGTTTCCGGTTTTATGTTCATCATCATTCATGATAATTATCAGTAATTTTCTGATCTAATTTCACTATTAAATTTCTAAACAAACTGACATTACGAATCAGTTGACGACAGAAGTGCTCAATGTTCATTTTTATCTTTTTTTAATATATTACTTTTTAATAATATCGATTAAATACTTGCTACAGAATTACTATATTCTATTATAGAATTAAGGGGGTAAAATATGTCTTTCGGTCATATTTTGTCTTGCCCCCCCCCCCCCCTTAAAATACTTCATTCCGCCGCCGGAGTGTAGTTCCTTCCTTTACTATCCTCTCAACCGAGACAATCGGCCGCCATCAGCAAAAATGGGAATTAGGCGTGAGACACCAGTCAAGTGATCTTTTGAATTAGGTGGGGGGGGAGGGGGAGGGTAAAATTTGAACTCAGGTGGTTTGTTCCCAGACAGAACGTTTTAGAGTTAGGACATGATACCATAGTGTAACCATAGCGCGTTTTGCTACAGTAAAAGATTGATTAACTGGTGTGTAGCTATTTTATATGGACCTATTAGCTTAGTTAGTTGTTTAGATGCTCATTAGATGTTTAAGTCATATATAGAGTAGTGTTGCTATAGTAGTAAACAAACGTGTCTTGTGAGTCTTTCTTGAGATTCACAAAACTGTAAACCAATTCTAATCACGTACATACTGAAGGCGTTTAAATGATATGAGAATACATTGAATTTCAAATTGACAACTATAGCATCTATATAAAACTACGTCTGGAAGTTTAATTGAATATATATGGTGTTTTTCCGGGACCTTTTGTTTTATTAAAGAAAAAAAGCACTGTATATATACGTATATATATATATATATATATATATATATATATATATATATATATATACAGAGAGAGAAAGAAATAGATAGATAGATAGATAGATAGATAGATAGATAGATAGATAGATAGATAGATAGATAGATAGATAGATAGATAGATAGATAGATAGATAGATAGATAGATAGATAGATAGATAGATAGATAGATAGATAGATAGATAGATAGATAGATAGATAGATAGATAGATAGATAGATGGATAGATGGATGGATGGATGGATGGATGGATGGATGGATGGATGGATGGATGGATGGATGGATGGATGGATGGATGGATGGATAGATAGATAGATAGATAGATAGATAGATAGATAGATAGATAGATAGATAGATAGATAGATAGATAGATAGATAGATAGATAGATAGATATCCAAATGCTCACACCGATAAACACGGTGGCTGGCCGCAATTGGTACATCTATTCATTACACCTTAGGACAGCTTGGCCTCAATGCCGTAGCGAGCTTAACTCGCGCCCAGGCCCGTAGCGTGCTGGGGGGACAAGGGGGCCGCCCCCCCCCCGCGATTTGTCTGCCACCCCTGCTTATTTGTTTTACTTAGTAAAATGTATTACCTGCACCCCCCCTGCTATTGCTTGGCCCCTGCTGTAGAATGCCTGGCCCCCTCCTGTAGAATTTTCACGCTACGGGGCTGCGCGCGCCCGGGGCACAATACCTTTTTAGCACTCCCCCCCCCCATTTGAAAACCATATAATATTACATGTAAAATATACCATTCGGTTCCCGTTTGTGAGTAGCGCTCGGGGCTCGATTACTCCCCTTGCCCCTTCCCCTCGTTACGCTTCTGCGTGATTTGTTATTTTAAATATAAACACAGACACAAAATAGAAGCCTTAGCCAAAAAAAAAAATTAGGAAGAAACGTTCGTCACAAAGACTAATTTTAATTATAGAAGTAGAATTGTAGCATTTTAAAAGTCATAAAAACAATTAAGTGAAAATAAATTTTGAAGATTTCTGATTTAAAAAAAAAAGACCTAGAAAATATAACTTTTGAACAAAAACATTGAATAAAATATTATGAAATAATCGCATAATTTAACGTTGGAGACGTTAGGGAAAAATGTGCGTATCAGCCGATGGGATCCTAAAAAGTTAGAAAAGTGAATCATCTTCATCACTGGCCCGTGGGTCCGTCCTATGCCTCGCACTCACAAATTATGCACTGCGTGGCGGGGTCTTTTTTGAAATCGTGAATCCCGCAATCCAAGTTGCACACCAGCGATGGGCATGGGTGAGTGACGGACGTGACCACGCTCACTGGAGCCGGAGTGTTGGGCGGTTGGCTGGTTGTGGCGGCAGCGCGAATGGGGTACTCGCAGATGAAATTATGGGTCTCCGCTGGGTGAAGGAACAGAAAGTTGTAACGGACATCGCAATGAAACACCTGCCACTTGCCCCCGGCGGCCATATCTATGACGACGCAGTCGTTCGACTCGTGGTTACCGGAAGCTCCCGGGTTTCCCCCGTTCGCCCAGTCGGTGTACACGGGCCTCGTGCCGTCGTCCCACACGAAATCGTTCTCGTGCAGGATGTCGTTGAGCCCCGTCCAAAAGTGTGCGCTCGTGGCGTGGAACGTGTTGTGCAGCTCGTTTTGGAGGTAGCTCTGGGTGTCCTGGTCTTTTATCAGCACAAGCGAGCCCTCTCCGTTTTTCTCACATTCCGCCTTCGCGTCAGTGTGGGTCAAGGCCCGGTACACCACGAACTGGTAGCAGATGCCCCCTCTCACCTGGAGGTACTGGTCTCTGGTCAAGTGTGGTGGACACACATCGGTGGTTAACTGAGAAGCAGCTGTAATTTAAAAAAAAAAGAATGTCACCATCAAATACGTAAGCAATAGACACATACAGTCACAAACACAAACAATACACAGGGCCGGATTTAGACCTGATAAGGCCCTAAGCCACTTGAGATTATGGAGCCCTGTATAAAACAGAATAAATCATTATATCTAATTTTATTAGTTTTATTTAGTATACAACTTATTTAGTGTACTACTTATTTAGTGTAATAAAAGTTTACTAAACAAGCAGATTTGGCTCCCAATTTTTTTTTTTTAATTGTTGTAATGTTCATATTTGGCTCTTTGGCTGATAAGTTTGCCGACCACTGCAATATACCATTACAAGATATAATAATTATAAAACCGTTACAACTACTAAACAAAAACTCAAACCAAGATATTTACTTCTATCATATCTATATAATAAATAGTGAGTCGATTAATTCGGTCAATCTGTCTTGTGAATTTTTTCTTCTTTTTTTTTTGCGTAGCCTTTATGATTTATCTCCCATAACTCGATTATACATAATGACGAATAGTATAAAAACCATTGATCGGATGATTATTTACCCAAGTTTAGAGTCAGGCATGCGCACAAAGCAATTGCAGCGATCCTAGAAAACATGGCTGGTCTAGCAGAGTACGAAACTATCCAAAAACATGCAAATAAATCAAACGGAAGTTGTAGATCGACAGCTGTTCCTGCCAAATTAGTTCATTTTCATTTCATTTACTTTTTATCAATTTAAATCTGACGGCATATCTAAGGAGGTCAAGAGATAAGGGGAAAGGTCAGGTTTGAATGCAGATTATGTTCTTGCGTGCGCGTGTTCTACATCGGTGAGTAGATTTCATAATAAATTTATATGTGTGTTGGAACACTATCGCCCTTAGCAGTGCCGTAGCGAGCTTAACTTGCGCCCGGGGCACAATACCTTTTTTTAATAGCTTTTTTTAGCGCTCCCTTCCCCCCCCACACACACACATTTAAAAACCAAATAATATTATATGTAAAATATACCATTTGGCGCCCCTTTGTGAGTAGCGCCCGGGGCATGATGACGCCCCACCCCCCTTGCCCGCCCCTTGCTACGCCTCTGGCCCGAACTCTAATCTACTTAGAAAATCGGTTTTTTAGCAGTGAGTGGGTGGAATGAACTCTTTAACCCCCCCCCTCACCCCAATCTTCTGTTTTTTTTTTCCTTATAAAAGAAAGATGGGCGGATCCGTGTTTCTGACAATGTGCCCCCCCCCCCCCAACCACCAAATCACTAAGTGCTAACTGTAAAAAAAAAAGTTCCCTCAGCCCTAAAAGGCCATCGGGGGCAGGTGAAGTGTTGATTTCATCTGTTTCTGTAGCCTCGGCATATGAAGGGGACTGTGTGTGGTTAGCACAACAACGCCCCAGCCGCCTTTACTTCCCCCCAACTTAAAGTCAGGTACCCATTTATAAAGCTCGGTGGACTTGTGGGACGACTTTTTGCACCAAACAACACCTGGAAGAATTTCCCCATGGGTCTCTCTGAGGATCGGACCCATGACTCTCAGGTCGACAGTCGAGTATCTACACCACTCGGCCACCCGCCCCAGGATGTTGGGCGGGGTGAGTTACTCCGTTGTTGAGGGTAGTGGTTGTGGGGGGCGGGAGTAATTAAAAAATGATATTGACTTCTTAAGTTTAGTCACCGAATGTCGCCACTGGGTTGGGGCGGGGGGGGGGGGGTTGAGAGAAAATAATAATTGCGCCAAAATTCTTGAAATATTGGGAACCACTTGGACGGGATGCCGTTTTATTTAGTACATACTAGATGAATAATACCTGTACTTTTATATAATAATATAATATTTATCTAATCAATATACATTTCAACGTTGGTTGTTGTTTGTTAACCTAATTAGCTACGTTTACATTAATTGTAACCCCCCCCCACACACACACACAGACACACACACCTCACACATTGTTTGATTTATAATGACAGCATATTGTTGTTATGTTACTTTCTAGAATAAATATCTGTCGTTTCTGATGTTTTTCTTTTATCTTTATGTCCGATAAGAATAGTGTCCGTTGCACTGAATGCAGCTCACATTAAGTGCCGAACCTAGGGATTAGAGGTCCCGGGGGGGCGGGCTTGGCCTCTTTTGGGGCCCCTGCATTTTGACACTCGATACCATGACTTGAGATAATGTACTTAATATTTAATGTAAAAAAAAATTTTGGGGCCCCCCTCAAGCTGGGGTCTGGGGAAACTTTCGAATTTGGACCCCCTCCAACCCCCCAACCCGAGGTACGCCTCTGCTCATATTTCTTACTCCTACAAAACGTTTCTTACAAACACAAGCTTGACAATCTATCTATTTACTCCTACAAAACGTTTCTTACAAACACAAGCTTGACAATCTATTTACTCCTACAAAACGTTTCTTACAAACACAAGCTTGACAATCTATCTATTTACTCCTACAAAACGTCTCTTACAAACACAAGCTTGACAATCTATCTATTTACTCCTACAAAACGTTTCTTACAAACACAAGCTTGACAATCTATTTACTCCTACAAAACGTTTCTTACAAACACAAGCTTGACAATCTATCTATTTACTCCTACAAAACGTTTCTTACAAACACAAGCTTGACAATCTATCTATTTACTCCTACAAAACGTTTCTTACAAACACAAGCTTGACAATCTATCTATTTACTCCTACAAAACGTATCTTACAAACACAAGCTTGACAATCTATCTATTTACTCCTACAAAACGTTTCTTACAAACACAAGCTTGACCATCTACTTATTTACTTTCATGAAGTTGAAACGAGTCTCTTAATCTTTATCTATTGTCCATCTATATATCTCTGACCACCATCCAGCCCTTTACCCCAAAATCGATGGTGCAATCGTCGCTGAGGCACAACGGTAGACATAGTTGTGGTCGAGTCTAAAACGTCGTCAATCGGACTAGCAACCTCTATGTCACACACCGCTTATGGTCTTCAGCATTTGACAGTTGAAATTGACAAAAATCATCTTTTGGTTTGTGGAATAGACTTTAGACGGGGAAGCAGATTTGCGATTTTACGAACAAATTAGACTATGACATAATTAATACACGATGTAAATGGATGGTTTATACGTAGCTGATATGCAAGTGAAAAAAAATGTTTCAATGTCTGTTAGTGTGAAATTGTATCACAATTAATTTTTTTTTATGGTGTACTAGTGTGTTGTCATGGTCAATGGGAGAGTGGATGGACATGAACATCTCTTACTATATAGAAATGTATTCGTCAGGTTTCGAACCAGGCCCTCAGCGTGCGGGGGGGGGTCAGATGGCCGGGCCCCCCCTGCGTTTTGTCTGGCCCCCTCTGCTTATTTGTTCTACTTAGACAAATGTATTACCTGCCCCCCCCCCCCGCTATTGCCTGGCCCCTGCTGTATAATGCCTGGCCCCTGCTGTAGAATTTTCACGCTACGGGGCTGTTTCGAACCATTGTTTATCGGTTTTGTACTCGTGCTATATTATAATTATTATTTAATAGACCGCGAAATTAGCAAGTTGTAAGACAACAGACAGACTGACTGACTGGCAGAATGGCATACTGACAGGCAGGCAGAAAAACAAATGGATAAATAGCTTGACGATGGTCGATAGACAGATAATTAAAAACAAAGACAGAGAACTGTTCATTGTTCGGGTGAAAGAATGTCATTTTAATATTCCGGTTAACATGTGTGTTTTATTGTACGCATACACAAAAGGGGCAGCCGGTGATCGCGTCATGTGCGTTGCTGCATCCCAGTGTGCAAGATATGTCCGGGCATAGAGAGATGTGGGACTCGACCGTGACCACCGGGATCGGTATGATCACCGTGGGCACGACAGCCTGGGCCCCGTACTGGCAGACGAACGGGTGGGTCTCGCTGCTGGACAGCAGGAACAGGAACGTGCTGCTCTCGCACTCGATCTCCCGCCAACGGCCGCTGGTCAGCATGTCCATCACCACGCAGTCTTTGCCGTCGTGGCCGACGTTGTGCAGGATGGAGGTGGACGCGGGGCCCTCGTCGTTCGCCCAGTTGGAGTAGACCATCTTGGTGCCGTCCTCCCACTCGTACTCGCTCTCCACGACGATGTCGTTCAGGCCGATCCAGACCTTGTCGAAGCTGTCCCTGTACGTGTTCACCAGCTGGTCGTACAGGTAGTTCTGGGTGGACTGGTCCCGCATGAACACCAGGTGCCCGCCGTTGCGCTCGCACTCGAGTTTGGCCGCCGAGTGGGTCAGCCTGCGGAAGGTGACGAACTGGTAGCAGTAATCCCCGTGCACCTGCAGATACTGGTCCCTGGGCAGCGCCGACGGGCACGCGTCCAAAACGGACGCATCTGTGTGTGATGGAGGGGAAAAAAAAGAATAGGTCAGGGGGTGGAGGAAGAATGTTTGTAGATGAAATAAAAAGAATTTTTTTTTTTGTAAAATAAAAAGATAATAATAATGTAACAGGGTCATGCGCATATGTTTGAATGATGAACTCTTCTGATCATGAGTTAAAAACAGCAGACAATGACCGAGAGATAAGAAAACTTCTGCCTGCTTTCAATTATGTAAGTGACGACATATTTTCATTGTGTGTGAATTGAACAGCAGACGGCAAAGATCCATTGTTGGATGTTTTTTTTTAATAGTCACTTAAACTTGATTCGTACACCACAAACTAAACATTAAGTATGGTTAGATTATAGCCGGTGCCATTCGGACAATGTAATTAGATATTTGATTTATTATTGTCTGGTATTGGTGAGACAATGGCATTTTTTTTTCTTTTAATGGCTCCGATGCATTCCCGATTCTTCTCCGAATTTTAGTTTGTTTTTTGGTTGAATCTGTGGGGGGTGATGTGGTCATGAATCATTAGATCAATCATATGTTTATTTGGGGCGGCGGGGGGGGGGTGATGTGGTAAGCCCTGTGGGCGTGGCCTAAGACACAAGACTGATTCCTACTGCAGGGCCGTTAACCTTAGTTCCTCCCAGGTCATAGTGAACTAGGCTATAATGTGGGAGTTTTTTTTTTTTGGGGGGGGGGGGGGGGCTGAACAAGTGACTTGTCAGAAATTGATTATCTCAGTGAGAGAAAAAAAAATAATCAAGCTTGGAATTCTTAAGTGAGGAGCAATAAGGAGCAGAGTTGTTAGTACCGAAGTATCGGTATCGGCCAATACAGTATCGGAGATACTTTTTTAGCATTGGTCGCTGTATTGTCGATCCTTTTTGCATCAAGTATTGATTTGTGTATCGCCGATAGATTTTGAACGAAAAATTTTCGATACTCGATACCAATACTTTTCTATTGCCAATATTAACTATTTGCAGAAAAACAGTAGCGATTTGTATACATTATCTAAAGAGTGATCTACATAAATTCAATCGATACTAGTAATCATAGCTTAAAGATAAGTTGGCTTCAGTTAATACTCTCTGTAATAACTGCCGATTGCTGGATGTACAGACGAAGAAGTTTTATTGGTGTTGTTGTGCATTGGTTAGAACACGAGATACTTGAGCGACAAGACTGTTGCTTGGCTGTGCGTAGAATATTTGGCCGACAGACTTATGATTTAATTGCCAAAACACTAGAAGCAATCAAACAGAGAATTTGAAATAAGTGACAAAATTTATTTCACTGTAGCAGACAGCGGATCAAATTTTTTAAAAGCATTTCGCTGTTTTCTAAAGATGAAATGATGAACTTAAGTGTAAACGATGTGGATTTAAATGAAGATCAGAGGCAGGAGCAACAGGATGATGAAGATTTGGATATGTAATTTGAACAAATTGATGATTTACTGAATCCACCATGTGATATTGATGACGAACAGGAACGTGTAATTTACAAGCTACCATCACATCGTAAATGTGCATACCACTTGTTAATTCTTGTTGTTACGCGTGATTCTAAAGTACTACAAGAAGTAACCAAACGTTTGTCAGTGCAAACATTTGCAAAGTTAGAACTTTAGTAGATATCTGGAACAAACAAAATCGCTCATCTTTGGCTGCAGATGCAATCAAAGCAGCTATTGGCACGTGTCTCGTTACTTCGGGGGACACTCTGTAGAGTTCCACTTACGATTATGTTGCAAAAATACATTGTTTACTAATTCAAACATAAACAAAAAAAAACAAACAAAGAATATAGTTAAAAGTAAATTCAAACAAATTTGAAATTAAACCTGCTCAAAATTTTATTAAAGCTGTTTGGGAATTAAGTAGGAGTGAATGACATGATATAACACAGCTCAAATGTCGATGGTTATAATTTGATTTCTATTGATTTGCATTTTTTAAAACTTAAACTTTAACAAAAACCATATGCTAATTCTATTTAGTATGGTTATTTCATCGTTGTACTGAAGTCATAAGTGTTGGTGTCAGGGCGTGTTGTACTGAAGTCATAAGTGTTGGTGTCAGGGCGTGTTGTACTGAGGTCATAAGTGTTGGTGTCAGGGCGTGTTGTGCTGTAGTCATAAGTGTTGGTGTCAGGGCGTGTTGTACTGAAGTCATAAGTGTTGGTGTCAGGGCGTGTTGTACTGAAGTCATAAGTGTTGGTGTCAGGGCGTGTTGTACTGTAGTCATAAGTGTTGGTGTCAGGGCGTGTTGTACTGAAGTCATAAGTGTTGGTGTCAGGGCGTGTTGTACTGAAGTCATAAGTATTGGTGTCAGGGCGTGTTGTACTGAAGTCATAAGTGTTGGTGTCAGGGCGTGTTGTACTGAAGTCATAAGTGTCGGTGTAAGGGCGTGTTGTACTGAAGTCATAAGTGTTGGTGTCAGGGCGTGTTGTACTGAAGTCATAAGTGTCGGTGTAAGGGCGTGTTGTACTGAAGTCATAAGTGTCGGTGTAAGGGCGTGTTGTACTGAAGTCATAAGTGTCGGTGTAAGGGCGTGTTGTACTGAAGTCATAAGTGTCGGTGTAAGGGCGTGTTGTACTGAAGTCATAAGTGTTGGTGTCAGGACGTGTTGTACTGAAGTCATAAGTGTTGGTGTCAGGACGTGTTGTACTGAAGTCATAAGTGTTGGTGTCAGGACGTGTTGTACTGAAGTCATAAGTGTTGGTGTCGTAACTTGTTGTACTTGAGTCATATGTGTTGGTGTAAGGGCGTGTCGTACTCATTTCATAAGTGTCCGTACCCAGACTTGTAGTACTCATATCAATCGTGTCTGTACGAAGACGTGTTGTACTCATGTCATAGGATGTCGTCGTCAGCCAATCCGCTGTCGTCGACTGCATTATCTTGTATTGGCAGATGTACGGGTGTCGTTCGGTGTTGACGAAAATAATCAAATTCGTCTGGGCGTCACATATGGCTTCCTCCCACTTCCCTCCCTTGGACGTATCCATGACGACGCAGTCCCTCTCCCCGTGGGTCAACGCGTGGCTGAAGCTCGTGACGTTGGGGCCCTGGCCGTCGGCCCAGTTGCTGTAGGCCACCCTCTCCCCGTCTTCCCACTGATACTGGCCCTCGAGCTGAATGTCGTCGAGGCCGATCCACAGCTTCGTGCTGGTCTGTTTGTAGGTCACCATCAGCTCGGTGAACAGGTAGCTCTGGAGCCACTCGTCTTTCACCACGGCCAGGTTGCCGGCGTAGTGCTCGCATTCGCTTTTGGCCTGGGAGTGTGTGTCCTGTCTGTACACCACGAACTGGTAGCAATGGTCGCCGTGAGCCTGGAGGTAGATGTCCTTCTGGAGGTAGGGAGGACACGCTGAGTTGTCCTGGGTGGCACCTAGACAAAGGGTAAAGACCGCAGTGATCAGATCTGTTTAACTTAGTGATAGATAGATAGATAGATAGATAGATAGATAGATAGATAGATAGATAGATAGATAGATAGATAGATAGATAGATAGATAGATAGATAGATAGATAGATAGATAGATAGATAGATAGATAGATAGATAGATAGATAGGTAGGTAGATAGATAAGTAGGTAGGTAGAAAGGTTGGCATGTATGTAGGTATGTAGGTTGGTGGAGAGGTGGGTGGGTGTTAAGGTGGGAGGACAGGTAGGTGAGTGGCTAGGCGGGTAGACAGACAGAACAACAGACACATACATACATACACATATGCATACATACATACACACATGCATACATAAATACATACATACATACATACATACATACATACATACATACATACATACATACATACACAAAATACATACACACACATTCATATACACATACAATACATACACCTACATATACACACATACGTACACATATATGAGCGTGCATGGTTAATTACCTATATAAGCCAGGAGAGAAATCAACACAACAACGGTTACAGTGGCCATTCTGATCAAACGTCTTAAAAACAATAAATCATTAACACGTTAAAATCTAAATACTTTTTATCTGTCTTGACAGATGCATGATTCGGCAACTCTGGTTATTGTCAACTTTGATCTGAGTATGAAAGATAAGGACCATTTAAAGGGGAAAAAATCAGGGCACGGACTAGTTGTCTATTGTTATTTAAAGTAAGTCAAATAAATGTGTCATTAATAATTATTTACTATTACCATTCATAGAAAGGTCAGTTGAATGTCTGTATCATAGCTTTTTGTACGGCAGCGATAAATATCATATCTTGTTGTACTCAAGTCATAAATATCATATCTTGTTGTACTCAAGTCATAAATATCATATCTTGTTGTACTGCAGTCATAAATATCATATCGTGATGTACTGCAGTCAAAAATATCATATCTTGTTGTACTGCAGTCATAAATATCATATCTTGTACTCAAGTCATAAATATCATATCTTGTTGTACTGCAGTCATAAATATCATATCGTGATGTACTGCAGTCAAAAATATCATATCTTGTTGTACTGCAGTCATATGTGTAATATCTTCTAGTTAAGCCTTGAATGGTGGTGTCATATGTTGTGGTATTGTAGTCGTTAGTATTCGGGTGTCATATCTTGTCTACAGATTTGTTTTGAGTCGAATCTTGTGGTACTGAAGTCATTGAGTGTTTTGGTGTCTAGGACTCCGGACCAAGCAATGCCAGTTTAAATTTAAGTCGCTGCACGATGAGATATTTAACCGTTCAAACAACTAAGTATGCAACACAGTACAGTTTAAGTCTTAATCGAAGTCACCAGACATGTTTTTCTCTTCCTTTATCAAATTTCGTGACTCATTAGGAAATAAAATAATATCAAATCTGCTGAGTTAAAAAAAAAACAGATGAGAAAACCAAAGCGTTGAGAACATAGTTATGATTTCACCGTTCGTGTAGTGTATAACGCTCAAAATGATTTCAAATGTCACCCACCCGACAAAACGGGATTAAGATCATATATGGCCCGGAAGCAGCAAGAAATATTGGACACTTTAAAACAACAGAGACGGGAAGTAAATTTACAAGTGTGAATGAATTTTTTAGGTTTAACAGGAGCCTTTAGAAGAAGGGGCCCAGATTCTAGTGTCCGGACCTCCCACAGTTAATTCCCAATCTTAATCAACATATATATATATCAATATTCGGAACCCACTCCTTCCTCTAGTTATATAAGGGAGACCCCTTGCCACAGCCAACTTTACGAAGAAAATGTTCAAACGGTGTATAATATGTAGCGCTACATGCCAGGCATCCTTTGGTTATTCATTGAATCACTGACGCAAACATTAGATTTGGGCAAGAAATAGGAAGAAAAGCAATTCAACTATTTGATGATAGTTGCGTCCCTTTCGTTTATTTCCCCACCTTAGGCACAATAGTTGCGTCCCTTTCGTTTATTTCCCCACCTAGGCACTAAGTCAGTAAGTGTTGAAAATTTAAATTTTAAGGATTTACTATTTCATTTCTAACATAATTTATATAGCAAGAAAAACACACATATTGTGCCGCTTTATTTAATATTAAAACGTGTACATTTTTTTTTAAACTGATGCAACAAACTGTGTCATCTCTAGATGACTGTAGTGGTGGGCGCGGCTGCAGTGGTGGTCGTGATTGTAGTGGTGGGTGCGGCTGCAGTGGTGGTCGTGACTGTAGTGGTGGGTGCGGCTGTAGTGGTGGCCGTGACTGTAGTGGTGGGTGCGGCTGCAGTGGTGGTCGTGATTGTAGTGGTGGGTGCGGCTGCAGTGGTGGTCGTGATTGTAGTGGTGGGTGCGGCTGCAGTGGTGGTCGTGATTGTAGTGGTGGGTGCGGCTGCAGTGGTGGTCGTGATTGTAGTGGTGGGCGCGGCTCTTGTAGTTGGGGGGTTGATGCTGAACTGACAGACGTAAGAGTGGGCCTCTCTGGCTGACAGTATTAGGAGGGCGGCGCTGCTCTCGCAGGAGCTCTCCCTCCACTTTCCGCCCACGGACGGGGAGATATCCATGACGACGCAGTCCTTGGTGATGTGGGTGAAGTTGTGCCCCGCGGTGGTGCTGGCCGGACCTTCCCCCTGGTACCAGTTGCTGTAGCCCAGCGGCGTGCCGTCCTCCCACTCGTAGTGGTCCTCCTTGGTGATGTCGTTCAGCCCGATCCAGACCTTGTCGTAGGGGTCCTTGTAGGTGGTGGACAGCTCGTGGTAGACGTAGTTCTGTATGGCCGGCGTCTTCACGAACACGAGGCTACCACCATTGAGCTCGCAGGCACCTTTGGCCTCCGAGTGGGTGTACTTCCGGTACGTGACGAACTGGTAGCAGTAGTCGCCGTGCACCTGGAGGTAATTGTCTTTGTCCGGCCCGGCAGGGCACACGCTGTTGGTTTGGGCAGAACCTGAGGTAAGACAAATGTGCGCATAAATAATTTTTAACGGAGTCGTCTCAACAGCAATAAGCAAACCTTCCGTGGATGGGGAGAAGGGATGCTGGGGTGGTGGGTGGGGAGGGTTCTTATTGCAAAGAGGAATGAAATATAGTTGTTCACATAGTTTTGTAGTCCTTCTGATGATCAATTTTAAAATTATAGTTAATTATCATAATGTAACAGAAAAGTTTGTGCAATGCAATCATTATAAACTTCGATTTAAAGATTTACATTAAAATAATAAAAATAATCAAGCATAAAAAGAATAATGGGATATGTAAACAAATCAGATACCTAAACTTTGCAGCAACGAAATCAGCAGAAGAGCTACTATGGCTTCCATCTTGTCGTCTGCCAGCTGTTTTTAAGAATCTAACTGAAGGCCGTTTGATCCGGCGATTACTAGAACAGAACGGCGGAACGTTATGATAAGATTAAAAGTTGATCTAAAATTAGATACATCCAATGTCGTTTGAAGGAAAAATCTTTAAATTCAATTCAAATTTACACCAACTGTTAACATTTGAAAGGTGGTATGTCTGTCTATACATGATTTAGAAGTTTTCTAATGTTAAAATATTTATTTTTGTTTTTTTTTTTGCTTCTCGAGTCATAAAACATCTATTGGGACACATTTTCTTGATTTTCAAATATTTATAGTTTAAATATAAACTGTGTGTTTTTTCCCCTTACTAAGATTAAAAATTGTTCATAGTAGGCTACCAGTGGCGGGGGGGGGGGAAGGGGGGGGGTGCTGCCCGAGAAACTGATTAGCCTTTGTGTTAAAATTGTGTAAAAGCAGGCTTGTCCAGGGGAATGGGATTCCCGCGGGAAACCCATTGGAAACGTCCCATGGGATGGGACGGAATGGTACAGCACACATTTGTATTTTCCATGTCCCATGGGACACGGCATGGGACAGAGTAGCCACGTCATAGCGACTTGATGTGCACCTGAGCTAACCCAAATTTGTTAATTTTAAAGCTTTTAATCCTTCTTTTTCATTTAAATATGTATTGCGTAATCTGTTCTTTATCTTGTGGTGGGACACCGGATAGTAGATAATAAATAAATAAATACACATAACCTTTTATCATATAAGATGGTTCGTTTGCATTTTGGTGCGTCATGCCCAAAAATGTGGTATAAACAACTAGATGGAGGGCAAGCTATTAACACCAATAGTACGGCTTAATTTTTAAGAGATGGGCGGAGATTACATATAAATTTGCCATGCGTAGCTGAAGGAATACGCATCTAATACATAATCGGCTAGCCTGGCGTACGTAGTGTGTATAACTTCCGCGGCTAAAAATAGACTGGGGAATTTGTAAAGATGGTCAAAGGGATACAACTCAATTATAAGGAGTCACTCGCCGGTCCGGGTACCGGGCCTTTGATCTAGTTTATGCATAATCTGTTTACCGTCACGCCAGTAATTAGACTGTCAGCCATTGTTGTAGTTGATGATTGGTGTCGTTGGCGATTTCATGTGATTTCATGGGAATCCCATGGGACGGGACAGACATAAATTACCATGGGATGGGATGGGACAGAAAAATCTGTCCCATGGACAAGCCTGTGTAAAAGGCTTTAAGCATGTATAGAAAGAAAAGTAATAAAATCCTTAAAGAACTAAACCAAACTTTTTTTTCCTATAACCTACATTGTTATAATCGGCACTGCAACAGAGACAGTTTTTTATCTATCTATCTTTATATATATATATATATATATATATATATATATATATATATATATATATATATATTTTAGGGTAGTCCAAAAAAATTTTTGTCAAATGTTTTTGGAGCATTTTGTTTTTGTGTTTCCTTTGACTTCAAAACAGCACAGAAAAATTTTCATGAATATATGACTTTATTTACTGCCTCATCGACACTGAAATTTTAAATAATTTTGAATGAATTTTGAATGTGATTATGTATATATAAAGCACACAGAAAATGCTAGAAGGTTCTGGAAAGCTTTCGAAAAATCTATACAATACTAGAAGGTTCTGGAAGGTTCTATGAAATCTCTAGAAAGTTCTAGAAGCTTCTAGAAAAATGTGGAAAACTTGAGAAAATTCCGGGAAATTCTAGAGAACTCTAGAAGTTTTGATTTTCATATAAAGAGCCAGCTTCAACAGTGCATTTCAATTTAGTTATAAAAATCAATTGTTATAAGACCAAATGTTGCGACTAGATAAATATCATTCATTTAGTTATGACTACTAGGTCGAAAAGTGTTGTTCATTTAACTGTCATAGAAGTTGATATAACTCCTGTTTATTGATCTAGATAATTCCCCTAATTGAGCCTACTGGCCAATGGTATGTTTGCTACACAGTCGTCTGGCAGTCGGTAGTATTTTTTTTCATGAACTATTACTTTACTTGTACACTGTCCAGTGGACATGCCAATGTTTATTGAGCTAGGTACTTCCCCTAATTTAGACTACTGGTCAATGATATGTTTAAAAAGACAGCCGTGTTGTTGATATTTGGTATAATTTTTTCATGAGGATATACTATGTCCATTGAGCTAGTACTTCCCTTAATTGAGCCTACTGGCCAATGGTATGTTTACAAACACAGCCGTCTTCAATAAGACATTTGAGGGTAATACAACTGGACCGGATGTGCTGCTATTCAAGCGCTTTAAGACTTTGTGGCCAAAAATAAGACATGCAGAATTTAGTATAAGCCACTATGTTCGACTGTAGCAAAATCTCAAGCCATTAAAAGAAGGGATCACATTATTGTTCAAATATCCTCCAAACGAAAGACAACTCAAGATATTTGCCACGTGGATTACAAATAACTTCTGACTCTGCTTTGTATCTTGATGAGACTAATTCCCCCCCCCCCTTTGGGGTGCGTTTTAGTGTTCCAGGAGTTACCACCATGCAAGGTGAATGTCTAAAATAATCTACATCATGAATATTGATTTCTTCCTTCATCAATCTAGGCTGACTAATCATGAAAACAGATCGATTGCAGGATTTGGTATTTTTGCACCTTTGGCTTATAATAAAGTTTGTATTCAGTGTCCCATTCTAGCAGACGCACTTTAAATGTTCTGGATTTCATCAAGCTTCAAGCTTCTTATTGATTATAAGAATGTTACTCCCTTCGTTTCCCAGACTGCAATGAAAACCTTAGTGCTGAACTCATTCCTCTGTTTCTCTTTTCTCAACGTGTCTCAGTGGATGAGAAAAACAGCCTTGCTGCTTGCAATTCAAGCAGAAATCTTCTGATGATCAGAAATAAGAAAGGTGCATCCGCAGTGCATCCGCAGTACAAATAATCTTTCAGCACTTCATAATGAGACATTAAAGGAAAATTGACCTCATCATCGCTGCTGTTCTGCTTCTCACACATTTTCTCATGACTGATGCTTCCACCTGACAACAAACTTCATCCTTTCAGAAAGCAACAGCAGTGGTCTCTTACTTGAAAGTTGTCAATGACTGTTCCGAGCGGGGAATTGCACTGGCGTCATCATTCAACTCATCTCTCACCAATCAGAGGAGGAAAAGCAGCACTTGTTCCAAATTGAGGCACGGCATCGCAAAGAGTTTCCAGATGCAAAAAAAAAACCAACTTTGCTGAAGAGATCACAACTTGAAGACCTTCAGGACTCAGAAAGCACAGACTAAAAAACTTTTAAAGCGTATTTTTGAATGGCGTACTTATAGCTAACTATTCTGCAATACAGTCAGGTTAATGTTTCATGTAACTTGTATTTTTTTACTGTTTAATTCATCCTGCTTTATATAATTAGTCGACTTTATTAGTAGGAAAATTTAAAAATGTAAAATGTATCATCGGGAAATGACGTCATAGAGGAGTTTTATTTATTGCGCCGTCGAGATTACTTTAAAATAGTAAATTACTAAAATAAAATAATTAATTACAATTAAACTACCCATCGAGATAAAACGAAACCTATCCCATGACCTTCCCCATGTAATTATGTGTACGTGTACCAAATTTCACGTTATTTGGTTGTCTGGATCTTGAGTTATAAGAGAACAGACAGAAGGACAGACATACAGACAGACAGCAAATGCGTCTTATAAGTATATATATATATATATATATATATATATATATATATATATATTGGACATCTGAACGACTAGTTAAATGAGTTGGGGTTATGGGTGATTTCAATGTGTGTGTTTTATTAGATGTGAGTTCTTTGTGTGTGTACGCGTTGGTCGTGTTTGTGTACTATAGAATATTTTCAAGGTGACATTTCACTTGGAATTTTTAAGGACCTCAGGGGATAGTTATTTTATTGTATATGTAGTATGTCTGTGATTTTATAATAGTTATTTCATACAGATTATTAAAGCTCTTTAAGGATGGTAGAATCTGTTGCTTGGATTTTTCATTTAAGTTTTCTGGAAAATTCCATTGATAATTCTATGAATTTATTTTTTTTGTAAATATTTGCACTGCATTTTTTTTCCTGCCATTTTCTGAGATGAATGTTTGAGCAGTTAGAATGTTATGAACATATTTGTTTTTGCATTGTTATAGTCTGCCCCCACAAGCTATGGTTCAAAAGGATGCAGAAAACACGGGTGTTGAAATCTTACATTAGAAGACCGAATTTTTAAGTAAGGATAAATATATAGTCAAAGTAAATATGAAGAAAGTGGGAGAGGCTATGAGGGTCCATTTTAATTTATTTTCTTATCAAAATAAAGGAGTTTTTCTCCAGTCCACTTGAAAATGTAGTTACCTATGAAACACGCATCAATTTTGTTCCTGGTCTTTATGTGTAGATTTTATATTCGCAATTTTAGTTACGAAGTCTATCAAACAATTTATATAGATAACTAGTTGAAAAGCCTGCTGAAGCTGGCTGCTACCTGCATTAGTAAATAAGGGCTATAACCGTATTGAACTATGACGAACTTCTAATAAATGGGTTATTTCCCTTGCATCAATCCTGCGAAGGAGGCAAACGCATAGGCAAGCATAGGTTAGACGATTATGTTTTTAAGGATAAGGTCTCACCTCTGCGTTAAATTGAAAGTGAAGAATTAATACAGCAGTATTCCAGTTTAAAATATTAATTATGGCGCTTATTGCCTATTCTCAATTCGATATTTCTTTTTTTTTTTAAATCTACAGTTTTAAATAATTTCTGTGGTTTTTATTATGAATCGTAAAAGTGTCCCAAATATTAAAAAAGTAATTATAACATAATATCATTTATGTTATTGTTGTTTTCTTTGCAACAGATAGCATTTAAAAATCGTCAAACGTAAACAATAGTAACAATCGAAAATTCTCCGACGTATCA
>JAGDYQ010000038.1:6331914-6351914 GCA_021962125.1 Bulinus truncatus
CTGGACTACAGTTAGACTGCACTACAGTTAGACTGGACTACAGTTAGACTGGACTACAGTTAGACTGGAATACAGTTAGACTAGACTACAGTTAGAATGGACTACAGTTAGACTGGACTACAGTTAGACTATACTATAGTTAGACTGCACTACAGTTAGACTAGACTATATTTAGACTGGACTACAGTTAGACTAGACTACAGTTAGACTAGACTACAGTTAGACTGGACTACGGTTGGACTAGACTCCTCACTAGACTACAGCTGGAATGGACTGGACATGGAAGCCATGATTAAAGCTGTACTCACCTTTATAGTCTAGTCATAGAGCTGATTAGGCTGACCTATATGCTCAAAATGTACGTAGTGACTGACCTTGTGGTATTAATGCCAATGGTTTTCAAACTTTTTTTTTTTGGGGTTGCTGGTCACTGACATTTGACCCATTTATGTCAGCGGAATATTAAATTTTGACTCCCCCCCCCCCCCGGAGAAAACATGTCAACTTTACTACAGGTGAATTTTATTTGGTTTAAATCAAGAGCCCAATGAAAGCAGTGTGACGTGGCTGGAAAAACAAAAAAAAACATCAACAAAAACATTCCAATCTTTAATTACAAACAAACAAACAAACAAATAAACAGGCCCATAGTTTTTTTTGGCGAAATTTTTTTTTCAAAGAAATTTTTTTTACTTCATTTTTTTTCCCCCGCACAGAACATTTGAAATGACGTCACGAACATCAGGGAGTTGATGGAGACGGTTTTTTTAATGGGGGCTGGGGGGGGGGGGGGCGCTTCCTAGTTTGGCACCTTATGTAGCCGTACAACCCGAACTACCCCCCCCACCCCCACGGCTGATGAAAGAGGGCCCTGACTACCCTCCCCCTACGTTACTGCTACTGGTGTTCTCGCGCGTGTGTGTGTGTATGTGTGTGTGTTTGTGTGTGTGTTTGTGTGTGTGACCACCACCACCAGGTGAGACAGGCCTAGCCTCCAGCCCGCCTCTCGACAATCTCCATGCCCCTTGCCAGGTTTTGCCACTCACTGAGGGGTGGGGGGGGGGTATCAGGATTTAGAAAAAAAAGTCGATCTGAACTTTTTGACATGAGACACTTCAGTTTGTTTCAATAGTATATCTGTAAACTGTACATCTGCTAGGGGGAGCTGGGAGATGGGGGGAGGGGAGATGACTCAAGATTATATTTCTCAAGCAACTTACGTGCGGGGCGGCAAAGCTGCACCCGGACACAGAAAATGTAAACTACGGTACTTTACTGTGCACTGAGAACGGTGTGTTACACAAATTATATATATATATATATATATATATATATATATATATATATATATATATAATAATATCTAATCTGTGGTGTGCACCATGTGTACTAATTTTCCTTGTGCAAAAGTTTTGCCGCATTCTGTTTTTAGAGCATTTTCGAAAAAAAAATGCTCTATTGTCCCCGTTTTGTCTGTCTGTCTGTCTGTCTGTCTGTCCGTCCGTCAGTCATCACCCTAGATCTCAACAACCATAAGTCCTAGACCCATGATGTATATATCATTTTGTAGGTCTTGGCCTGCCAAGAAATGACTTTTTTCCATTTCGCGATCTGACCTCTCAGGGCCGTAAAAGGGGCCTTATAAAGTACCGTTTTTTACTATATAAGCTATATTAATAATGGACCGCCCTATATCTCAGAAACCATAAGTCCTAGACCCATGATGTATATATCATTTTGTAGGTGTTGGCCTGCCATGTGTACATCAAAAGTTCATTTCGCGACAGGACCTCTGAGGGCCGGGCTTCAGGGCCCCTAAGGGGCTTATATATTATAGATACACCTTGTACGTTCAATAACCCATTCATTTGGTGCGAAATACTGCAGCACGTAGTTTCACCAAGATTTATTAAGAAACTCATCAAATGAAATAGTAAGCTTGTGTTCTGAGTTTAATTGAAAGTATCAGAGCTATGCAACAATTGACGGAGTTTTCGGACGATTAAATGACTACAATTTCGAATGTTTTCAATTATGAGTCCTATTTCAGTAACCACAAACCACTTGTAGTTAGATTTAAGAGAAAATAATTTTTTTTTCAAATATAAAGAAACGTCTTTATAATATTTTTTACAGATATATGCATTGCACAATTGAATTTATAAACATTTCCAAAATTTACAAATATTTACTGAAAGCTAACAAACGTACTGATACATAACAAGAAAATGCGCTAACACGTCCTGTGTCCAGAATGGAACAGGCTTAATTGCTTGTTTTTTTAAACATCAAGTGTTTATATCTTCTTCTGTAAATGCTATTAGAAAAATTAAACATTAAAAAAAAATACATGTGTATAAATATAAAAATATTTCAGGGGCGGATGTTTCAGACTAACGGGCCCCAAAAGGGGGGGGATCAATTTTTATTTCACCAGATTTCTCATGTACACAGCCCCGTAGGGTGAAAATTCTACGGGGGGGGGGCAGGCATTCTACAGCAGGGGCCAGGCAATAGCATGGGGGGGCAGGTAAAACATTTTACTAAGTAGAACACATAAGCGGGGGAGAGGCAGATAAAACGTAGGGGGGACCGGCCCTCCTGCCCCCCCCCCGCAAGCTACGGGCCTGCATGTACATAAAGTAATATGTTATTGTGTTGATAGTATACAATATACACCGTTGACCGGCTTGACCCGTCGAATATTGATACACATTATTGTCCCCCCCCCCCAACTGTGTACAGGGCCGTATTATGGCAAATCTTCAGGAGTCCAAAAAGTTTTTAAATGAACTCTCCGGTACGAATGCACCCACAGACGCTCTAGCATGGGGGACACTCCCCTTAGCCATTTTAGATATAAAAAGTACCTGGGGGGCCCCACGATGATCATAAGAAGGCTCTGACTGAGTGGAACGAGACAAGGAGCGATTTGTTTCCAATGAGGCTTTCGAATTTCATCCATAAACCAATAATTTGATCTATTGATCTATGATTGGAAGAAAAAAAAAGTATGACAATCAGTGAGGGTGGGGGATTGGGGGGATGGGTGTCTGCAGCGGGGCGGGATGAGGGGGTGGGGGGTGCGGTAGCAGTTCAATGATGTTTTTAAGGTGTTTATCATATGGAAAAAAAACAACAACTCCATACCAAATGTACAATGTACACTAGTACCTCTTCTCTACCTGGGTGAAGGTGAAAGGTCAGAGTTGACAAGACTTCACAGAGCACTACAAGCGCCATTTGTCAGACAGGTTACCAACCGTCTTGAAACAACTGTTGGGCGGGACAGATGTTGACCAGAACCCTCGGGTTACTTTACCTTTAGGTTAGTACGTCCCTGATAGCATTAGTGGTTTTGGTGTGTGTGTGGGGGGTATTATCCCTTTGTAAACCTGCTGTACCCACGAATACAATCTAAATATATATATATATATATATATATATATATATATATATATATATATACATACACTAACTAATACGGACCGAATGAACAAAAGCCCCTCAGGACAAAAGCATAGCTACATCCAGTTGCTATTTTTTTTTCGTTGTTAATTACAGTTTGCTTATAACTAGTCTAATAATTAGTAAATCTTAGATTAAGATAAATGTTTACAATGTTATAAGAGATCTCATGTCTGTCAACACAGTCTATCATTAGGCATGTTTCTATGCTGTTTTACCTAAATAAAGGATTGGCTTTCGACCACTGTGGTTCCTATGCTGTTTGTTTTACCGTCTGCTATAAAATGTGTGTCTGGCGCGAGAATTAAAAGGTAGAATTAAGATACGGTCAGTATTGACATTGGACTAAAACCTTTAATTTTGTTTTTTTTTATCTTGTAAGATATGCTGCCTGTTGATGTAAAGTTAACAAGAGATTGACTTTTGACCACTGTGACACGACGGGCTAATGCAGCTTATTGGAGTACTTTGAAAAGAAAATTCCCTTAAAAATACGTATTTATATATATTTTTTCATCCAGGTATTATATATTACATTTTTCAATAAAAAATGAGGACCAAATAATAGATTTTATAATAAAAATAGGGGAGAGGTCCAGTGGGGGTTTTGTCCGCTGGGGGTTTGTCCGTGGGGGTTTTGTCCACTTGGGGGGTTTTGTCCGTGGGGGTTTTGTCCGCTGGGGGGTTTTGTCCCCTGGGGGTTTTGCCCGTGGGGGTTTTGTCCGCTGGGAGGGTTTGTCCGTGGGGGGCTTGGCCGGTACCGTAAATCACTGGCTAGATTGAGGCGCCCGGCACCCGCCATCAAGGACAAAAAGGTCAGTTGTTTGACATGGGAACGCAGATAGGCGGCCCGGTCTAGGTACGTCACCGTCCCCGTAACACAAGGTGAGTTCTGATAATACCCTCAACCCCCCCCCACCCCCCAAATCACTATATCCGCCTTCCCCTTTGGGTGCACCGCGCCCACGTTTGATATGCACCGGCATCACGTGTTTTATGTCACATGTACTGTTAAATTTTTATCATGGCCGAGGTGTGATGGGGGCGTTGTGATCCCGGGGTAGAGTCGAGTGAGCGGGGAGGGGAGCGGGCTCTACATAAACCAGATTTTGTAAGTGTGAGGTAAGTGACAGAAAGTCTCAGTGGGTAACTGTGTGGTCTAATATTAGCACAGGCGTGGTTACAGTTGTTTTATCCATTCAGGAAATCTAAAACCCTGTGAAATCATTCTTGAACTGAATATATATATATATATATGTATTGTGCAGTGAGTAAACGTGCATGTCTCTTCTGGTGCAAATTAATAATGATGTCCGACAACTCAATGTATGATATTGTTACACCACGTGAACAAGGTGGAGACAACCAGACATAAACGAAAGTGTTTACTATGACTCAGAATCTGGTTGTCTGTCCATGCTTTTATTCTCTCTCTCTCTCTCTTTCTCTCTCTCTCTCTCTCTCTCTTTCTCGCTCTGTCTCCCCCCCCCCTCTTTCCATCCCAGCCGCCTTATGTCCGGTACGTTTTCATTTATGATTGACACGACTCATCTTTTTTGACATTCACACACACACTTACACACACACACAATTACACACACACACACACACACACACACACACACACACACATCTCTCTCTCTCTCTCTCGCTCTCTCTCCTTCCCTCTCCCTATCTCCTTCCTTCCTGGGCAAAACCGAAATAAGTATAATTGGCGTTAATTGCATGCGTCGTCCAGATACAGGGTGTGAGTCCAAGAAGCTCGGGGCGGGGGGAGGGCATAGGGGTAGGGGGTGAGTGTGAGGTGAAAGGTGGTTGCAGGAGAAGGGTGTGGTGGGCTAAAATACAAAAGACGTGGGGTGGAGGTGAGCTCGAGTGTGTGAGCTAAAATGGCAGACCTGATCCCGCCTGCATTAAAATAGCAAGTGTGGGTGAGGATTGGAGTAGGAGGTGGAGGGGGGGGGTAAGGGGTTAGAGCGAGCTCCTCGCGTGCGAACGTCCGAGAGAGAGAAAGACGTTAACGTCTCCATTCACATCGGTTGACAGGTGGTAGTGGTTATTTTATTTTCATTGAACGGGACGTAGTGACCAGTGATGGACCGGCCTCATGTCTGTGGGGACGAAAGGTGTGTCGGATACACAGATAATTGAGATTATTGGTTTCATCGGACGTGATGGACAGCAGAAGGTAAGTAATGAATAGTGGCTGGTTTTAAGATGAGCACAGGCCATTCAGAGAAATAGTTCGTTTTGCATCAGACAGTGGTTGTAAAGAAAGTCCACTCAGTGGTTGTAAAGAAAGTGGATACGTGTCCAACGTGATGTCCAACGTGATGACGAGATTTCTTGGCATATTTAGACCAGGGGGTGGGGAAAACTTTTTTTAACCGCGGGAATCAGTTTGATCTTAAATTGGACAATTAGAGCGGGAACAAGAGCAGGTAGTTGAAGTATTCATGTGAACGAGTATACATTTAATATAAAGGCCAGCGATTTGAACGAGCGCGGGGGGGGGGGAGTGATGGTCGGAATACTTGACCTGTGGGTCGTACTTGACCAGCGGGCCGTACTTGACCTGTGGGTCTTACTTGACCTGTGGGTCTTACTTGACCAGCGGCCGTACTTGACCAGCGGGCCGTACTTGACCTGTGGGCCGTACTTGACCTGTGGGCCATACTTGACCTGTGGGCAGTACTTGACCTGTGGGCAGTACTTGACCTGTGGGCAGTACTTGACCTGGGGATCGTACTTGACCTGTGGGCAGTATTTGACCTGTGAGCAGTATTTGACCTGTGGGCAGTACTTGACCTGTGAGCCGTATTTGACCTGCAGTTAGCAGTTGACCAGAAAGCCATAGTTAACTCAGGTCTGGCTGTTGTTAAAAAAAAAAAGTGGGGGGGGGGTTAAATTGTGCTTTCAAATTGTCCAGGTTCCTTGCATTGACTAAATGAAAATTGACATCAGTAGATTAAGTAGCCTATAAAATCATATAATTAACATCATTGGTCTAAGTAGCCTATAAAATCATATAATTGACATCATTGGTCTTAGTAGCCTATAAAATCATATAACTGGCATAAAATAAATTAAGTAGCCTATAAAATCATATAATTGGCATCAATAGATTAAGTAGCCTATAAAATCATATAATTATGTAAGTTGTAAACATTAATTAAAAAAAATTAAAAAATGTCAAAATAAGTAAAATAAAATCTTTACAAATTTCAGTAATATTAAAGAACTAGAAGTTAAGAGTTTTCCATTTCATTTCTAATTGATTAACTCCCTCATAATATTTACTTAGCTTTAAAAAAAAGTGTTAAAATCTCTGGTGCCACTTTACCAACAGGCATTGATTACGTAACTAATAACTACATGTGTAATGATGTCAATTTAACTACTGCGCCCTGGTCTACAAAAACAAACAAACACGCATACTAGCTTTTTACTGGTGTAATGCGGCTCATAAAGATATTTGTGGCTCTTGGCTCAGATTTGTACGCAGTGCCGAACCTAGGGATTTGAGGGCTTGGACTCTTTGACATTCGACACCATGACATGAGATAATATACTTTATATTTAATGTAAAAAAAAAAGGTTTCGGGGCCCCCCTCAAGCTGGAGCCCGGAGGGACTTTCGATTTTGGACCCCCCCCCATCCTAGGTATGCCTCTGTTTGTACGGCTCCCATTGAGCTAGTTTTTTTTTTAATGTTTCATTACATTTTGTTTGTAGATTCTATTCTTGCGACTTTTTAAATTATTTTCTACCATAAAAAAGGGAGAGCAATGTGGCTCCCACCGACCTCATGCGTGACTGCCCCTGATAATATAGAGTCAATAACAGGCGAAGATAATGCCCCGGTATATTCCAGGGGGTAGCCCCGGGTTTATAGTATATTCCAGGGGGTAGCCCCGGGTTTATAGTATATTCCAGGGGGTAGCCCCGGGTTTATAGTATATTCCAGGGGTAGCCACGGGTTTATAGTATATTCCAGGGGGTAGCCACAGGTTTATAGTATATTCCGGGAGGTAGCCACGGGTTTATGGTATATTCCAGGGGTAGCCACGGGTTTATAGTATATTCCAGGGGGTAGCCACAGGTTTATAGTATATTCCGGGAGGTAGCCACGGGTTTATGGTATATTCCAGGGGGTAGTCATGGGTTTATAGTATATTCTAGGAGGTAGCCACGCAAGAAGTCAATCAGAGAAATATTCCGTTGTTGTTGTTGTTGTTTTCTATTAAAGTAAAAAAAATCTATTAAAGGGCCACAACGTAGTCGATGTAACAAGATTTAGTACAAGAAGTGTTTGGAGAATCAACAACAGCTGATTCAATAGGTTGGGGGGGGGTCTGAATTCAAATTCAACGAAGAGCCGCATGCGACTACTAGAGCCACACTGAGCCATAATCGATATTTTAACGGGGGGGGGATGATGGCCACGATTGAAATTAGAGCCGGCGCCATAGAAATAGCTGACCCTTTTCTTACAGCCCCGCCTCCCCTTCCCCCCGGGGTCTGTCTACATCAGACAAACCAGAAGAGAATGTCAGACGGTCAACAGAACATGTTGAGAATCGTGTTGTAAATTTTCCCAACCCACAGGATGGTAAGAGTGATAGTGTATGTAGATGTGTGTGTTTGTAAGAGTGAGTTAGAGTGTGTGTGTGTGTGTCAGTATGCCAGCGTGAGTGGACATCAAACTGAGCCCGTCTCACAATGTTTGGTCATCATGTCTGGATCTTTTTTCAAAAGAACTTTCACCTGTAGACTCATGTGCGCCTCTTATCGCACACACGCGCAGCACCCTCCCCATCCCCCTCCCCCCCCTCCCTCCACACAACACCCGCAAGCAAAGAACAAATTCTTATCTCCAGCCATACATACACCATCTCAAGGTCCGACTGCAACATGGAGGCCATGTGCATCAACAACTTGTTTTTTTTCCAAATAGGGGGGGGGGGGGGGGGGGGGGGGGGGGGGGCGGGGGAGTCTTGTCTTTCAATATCGAGACCTTTCTGCTGTTGTATTATGACAGCCGCTGCCACCACGTCTGACCTTATCACCCGATGAACTCTTCAATTCTCAGATAAACTTTGTCTGTTGGGTGAAGTTTGGTAAAGGTGATTCAAAAGCATTTCTTCTTTTTTATTTTTTTTAAATTCACACTTAATCAAAATAAATTTCGATAAAATTGCAACTGGGATGAAAAAAAATTTCTTTATTAACCCCCCTTTCCCCCTTTCCCCCTCCGCCCATCAACCGATTTCACTGTCTCGTTCACCACTATGATGATGGATCGCGTGGTCATCTCTTGATCACCGACGAGTCACCGAGACCTGGTCCGGATGGGCTAAATAGTGGAGTCTGACGTCATTCATTATCTGCGGCCGTGATGTTGAAGTGTGTCTAGCGACCTGAAAAGTACCAAAAACCTTTTTCATAAAATATAAACGTAAACTATTGTATTAAAATAACAAATAAATAAACCACATTATTTCAACTTTTTTTAAAGGAAAAAAGTAGGTGAGTGTGTGTGGGGGTAGGGGGGGGGAAAGTAACTCTCTCAGTGATAACTGCCGGCTGAGACTTGGTCTCTTAGAGCCCGTAATTTTTAAAATGAATATCACACGTTTTCTAGACATTCTACCTCCCACACGCACTCTCTATCTCTCTCTCTCTCACACACACACACCTATGTCATGTGTCAAGTTAAATCGTCAACATCATTTACACTTCACATGTATGTCAAGATTTGATGACGACATTTACACTTCACATGTATGTCAAGATTTGATGAAGACATTTACACTTCACATGTATGTCAAGATTTGATGACGACATTTACACTTCACATGTATGTCAAGATTTGATGACGACATTTCCGGGATTGTTTATTTATTTGGCCGCAAAAGGGGCCCGATTCCGATGCCCGGTGAAAATTTTGACTTTTCTGTCGGTCCGATCGAAGTCCAAATTAGTATTTGACATCTGTTGGGTAAAAGTAAATGCTGCTGGATATTCTAAAAGCCATATACATGTAAAACGAAAACCACTTAAACGGATTAACTCCAATTATACGCTTTGTATTTGTGTGTGTATGTGTGAGTGCATGTGTTAATGTGAGTGTATGTGTGAGTGCATGTGTTAATGTGTGTGTGTGTGTGTGTATGTTTGAGTGTGTATTGTGCGTCTTCAAATAAATCGTCACCAGTAAAAAGAAAATTTCTAAATAATCGTTTTAGCTAAATAAGTATGTCGCCGTTATTTATAGACAAGTATTTGATATAGGCCTAATTAATGCAACATTATTTTGTTGTTATTAATTAAAACACTTTCATTCTGTTCCTATACTTGTAAACTGGCGTAGAAGACCCCCCCCCCAATCCCTCCCTAAATAAAAGATTTACAGGCTCGATTTTCTTAATAACCTTCTAATCCCCTATAATCCTAATAATAATTAGTAAAAAAAAAATTCAGGGGCGGCCACTAGGAATATTAAAAAATAAAAAAGTAATCGAAGAGTCACAGTTGTCCCACCATGGCACAAGTCAAAATCCAAACTTTTCGCACATAAACACACACAGACACACACACACACACACTATATGTATGTTTACCAGCACGGTGTAACGACAGTGTTGACCTCACTGGATGAACATTAGGGGGGGGAGTGGAGGTACGGAGTGTGGAGGTTGGGGCTGGGAGGGGGGGAGGTTGGTGGGTACGTCGTGCGGCCCAATGTTTACATTGTAGACAGAGTTGATCTTTTATTAAAGACATAACAGACATACATGCTCACACGCCGATACGTTTGATGACCTTTTCAACGTTGGCAACCCGCCCCCCCTTCCCACCCTTGTTAGTATCACGTGATGTTATCTGCCGCTAGTCTCTCGACTACAGTACAGAGTGCTCCATTATATTAGATCTATCTATCTATCTATCTATCTATCTATCTATCTATCTATCTATCTATCTATCTATCTATCTATCTATCTATCTATCTATCTATCTATCTATCTATCTATCTATCTATCTATCTCTCTCTCTCGCTCTCTCTCTCTACACACACACACGCACACACACTGTCTGTCTATCCATCCACTCGTCTATCATCTTTCTTCTACTTATGTTTTCCTTTCTTCACGTCTCTGCCAGAAAGCCGCTGAACTAAAATTTTAATGCGTAATCATAAAGTCAAATCAAACCAGTCGGTCACGCCCACTGGTGAATCTGTTGGTTATAAATTTAACTTGCTTTAATGTTTTCCTACATTCAAAAAGTTCGTATACATGTTACCTCTTTCATAATTCATCTTTGGCCCTCGGCTAGCAAACATTGGCCGCAACACACACACACACACACACACACACACATATATATATATATATATATATATATATATATATATATATATATATATCGCTATAACGACCCTCTTCAATTAATGCGCGTTTTCGATTTACGGCCTAAAAATGTTTCGCTATTACGGCAAAAAAAAAACAACTGTTGTGTGGCCATGTTTGGAAAAAAATCTGGCCACAATGTGTAAAAAGTACTGATGCAGAAGTGAATCAAAATGTGTAAAAGTACTGATGCAGAAGTGAATCAAAATGTGTATAAAGTACTGATGCAGAAGTGAATCAAAATGTGTAAAAAGTACTGATGCAGAAATGAATCAAAATGTGTATAAAGTTCTGATGCAGAAGTGAATTAAAATGTGTATAAAGTACTGATGCAGAAGTTAATTTTTCTTCCTGAAATTAGGCAAAACATTTTGGATCCAGCACAAGATCTCGGCTTGGAAGGTTTGAACGAACGTGATGTGCTTGATCTACTTGAAGCTGATAGGGAACCACTTTCATATGAGGAAATGAATGTTGCAAGCAGAACCGACACTTGATGAAGAGGCAGAGCCTGTTCTTTCCAAGACAGCTAACATCAAAAAATCTGTCGAAAACTTTTTTTTTCTAACAAGGAATAAACATCCTCATTGAGAACAAACCTGACGTCGAACGTTGCGCTAAAGTTTCTCGACGAATTAACTCAGCCATTAGCTGTTATAACTCAATGAAGAATGAAATAGACAAGAAAGCAAGACAAACAACGTTGGACAATTTTTGTAAGCCAGGCCCATCCTTAACAGCGGAAAATGATGACGTCATTTATCTGCAGGTTACCATTTCTAGCATCGTCGTCATATTAAAGCCATTTAAACAAAAACTATACATGCACACTTGAACACATATTTTAGTAACATGAAGGTGTTTCATTTTCGTTTATAGATTATTGTTGGTTTCTGGAGTCCGTTATTAATTTATGTACAAATGTATGTACTTGTTATGTATTTTTTTAATTTAAATGAAAAGAAAAAACATGAAATAAAAAGAGAAAATACATTTTGAATGATTAACCATGTTACACATTTAAAAAAAAAAATTGGAACCGATCCCATTGAATTTGTTTGGATTTGTACTAGAATAATTGATTTCCCATACGGCTTTTCGCTTTGCAGCCAAGTTTCGTGGAACGTATCTAGGCCGTAAAGCGAGGTATGGGTGTATATATATATATATATATATATATATATATATATATATATATATATATATATATATATATATAATCTAGTAGTTTCGGAGAAATCTGGCACAATGTTTCTTTTTTTTTTCCCTTTTCTTCCATTGGCCACGATGGCTGTTGAAATTCTGTATTTATTTTATCATGACGTAAACAGAACGCGTATCAGCAAAAGAGGTGGAGATGTTTTGCGAGACATTCTCGAGGGGGGAGAAGTTGATGTGTGTTTATATCAACATAAACTGACAATAATCAAAACACGATCTGACCAGTTGTGTAAACAAACACACTTCACCATGGCAACGTGAACAATGTAAATTATAAAATTATTGTCCCAGCTGCACCAAGTACCTGGCTATGAGAAATCCTTTTCTTTTTCTATTATTAAATTGTTAAATTGATAATACGTTTTTTTTTTATAATGTGTTGATATGTTTCGATTTTATGACCATCTTTAAATAATCATCCCCCCCCCCCGTAACCGCATATTCTATCAACCTGTACTAGATGTGTTTTTTTAGATATACGTTCTTTGCACTTAAAGTAGGCAACATTCTATACAATAAAAAGATAGATAAAGGGATTGGGTTTTATCGCTGTGTAATGTTTGTTATCGTTTTATGTTTCTATAGACTTTACTTAAACTGACCCTTGACCTCCGCAGACCGCACCCACCGGCCTGGTTCACTTAATCAGATAAACAAAGTGCAGGCTGTGTATGTAACGGTCTAGAATTATGGGATTGCTCTTGTCTGCACTCACAATACTGAGCAGTTCATTTAGGATCGGTCATTTTTTATTGTTTTCAATTTGATAAAAAAAACAACAAAGCATCCAGTGTAAACTAATGATTAGTTCACCCGCCTGCAAACTTGTATGGTTCAGGTTCAATTCTTAATACAAGTTACTGGGTGGGGCGCGGGGGGTGGGGGGGGGGGTAAAGTAACAATATTCTAGTTTTGTAGAAGATTCACTCCGTGTCCTACTGCTCTACTCACATCAATCAAAGAAATATCCATGCAAAGGATGTAACAGGCCAGCCGCCAGTTAATCTTGCCCGCCCCCCCCTCCCCTTACGATCTCCGCCAACTGGTGACGTTCAGACCACACACTCTCACCAATTGCACCAACCAGCGACTTACTGTCATATAAACACACACACACAAAAATGAACTAAAACAGGGCCGAACTTAACGTAAGCCTTGGGCCATCAGTAATAGTAATCCGGCCTGAACAAATTAGGCCATGACTCCCCCTACCCCCCCCACCACTACCAAAGGGCCCTTCATCAGTGAAAATTTCCCAGTCCCCCCCCCACCACCCTAAGGCTTTTTCAAAACGCCCCCGTTGCCTAGGTAATTAGATAGACCATGAAGATTGGCTCGTGATTGGATAGACCATGAAGATTGGCTCGTGATTGGATAGACCATCAAGATTGGCTCGTGATTGGATAGACCATCAAGATTGGCTCGTGAATAGATAGACCATCAAGATTGGCTCGTGATTGGATAGACCATCAAGATTGGCTCGTGAATAGATAGACCATCAAGATTGGCTCGTGATTAGATATACCATTAACATTGACTCGTGATTTGGATAGACCAGTGGTCGGCAAAGTGCGGCTCCGGAGCCGCATGTGGCTCCTTGGCTTCTTAAGTGCGGCTCTGGCATTTAGTTTTATTTAGTATACAACTTATTTAGTGTACTACTTATTTAGTGTAATAAAAGCAGATTTGGTTCCCATTTTTTTTTAATTGTTGTAATGTTCATATTTGGCTCTTTAACTGATAAGTTTGCCGACCACTGGGATATACCATCAACAATGGCTTGTGATTAGATAGACCATCAAGGTTGGACCGGATCTTACAGAAAAACACGACTAGTCTCTCACGGATCCCTCTCTACTCCATAAGAAGTCTAAACTTTTTGTTGTTGTTTTTTTTTTAAAACCGGCGCTACAAAACATAATACCCAAAGATCAACACATGTTATCAGTTATACAGAAAAAAAAGATGATTAATACTTTGCTCTACTAGTTCATTTAATTTTTTTTTTAAGATTAAAAATGTTCAATGGTGTTTAATTTAATTAGCTCTTTTCAACCCGACGCTAGCATATTCTCTTATTTTTACAGAAGCAGCTGTGAAGTGAGTTTGTTTTTTTTTAAAAATCTGATCATTTAAAAAATCGTCCGTTAGACAATGCAGTAGTCTGCTCTGCTTCCAGTGTTTTGATCTAATAATTTTTTTTTTTTGTTCTTAAAATTTTGGCTTTTAGCAGTTCAATTTCCTTCCTTCCTGGCGCCTGATCGTCTTTGTTGAATAAACAGAGCTCCTGGCCAGACCACAATGGCCAGATTGTTTATTGAAGGTTTTTGTCGAACCAAATTTATTTTATCTAATATTTCCACCTTTCTAAGCAATTATATGCAAAAACTTTTGTTGCTTTATTTAAAAAAAGGGGGAACTACAAAAAAAAAATGTTAAACGTATTTTTTTTTTGTGTGTTCAAAAGTATCTTTTTGATTTAATTAGACTTTATTAGCCGAGAACATATTGTTTTATTACATATCATCAGTGCTTTTTTTTGTGCCGGTACGCACCGGTACGCAGTACCGACACCTTTTTCAATGTGGGGAAAAAATTATTACTTTTCTTGTAATTTAAGAGGATTTAAGTTGGTAAATTATAAAATAAAATTGTTTTAGACATTTTGTATCTTCGCAGTTGAAATTTAGCTTGCATCGAGGTGCGAACTGGTAGTTAAAAGTCAGGCAATACATCATCACTGAGTAACGGCACCTATTTTTTATTTCTTTTTACAAAAAAAAAATAAAAGCACTGGATATCATTATAGCCAGGGGCGGATTTAATGGGGAGTCGGGAGTTTTTGAAGGGTACATTATTTTCTCCTGCGCCCGGGTTACCCCACCTACTTTCAAGCCAGTGGGGGTGTTAGTATGACGCCCCTGTAAGGATGTGATGAAATCTTTTAGGTCCTATAAACCACTAATGGGACCATTTTTAGGATGCCCCTCTCCCCCCTCCCCCCTCCCACCATAGCCTATGATGCACAGGTCATGGAGGCACCACGGGAGATATCGAAGGGGACCTCATTCATGAAATGAAAATATATTGGTCCTCACCGTTGATCGAACCCGTGACCCTCAGGCCGACAGTCCAGCGCTTTACCATACGACCAATGTTCCCTCTAAGCCGTGCGCGTGAGCGATCGCTCACACGAATTCAGCGCGTCGCTCATACTACCCGTACGATCGCTCACTCCGACGGACTACATCGCTTAAATCGCTCACAAGTTTTGGCCTCAAACAAAATGTCGCTGAGAGACAAAATTTTTTGCTCACCTCATACCACACCTTACAGGGCACATTGCGTACGACCATCCATTAAAATTGGCCACATTTGTGAAAGACGCTCAAAACTTCTTTTACACGTGTGCCTGGGGGGGGGGTAATAGTGTGTGTGTATGTGTGTATGTTTGCGTGCGTGCGTGTGTGTTTACATGTACGTTTTTTTTTTTCAAGATAATTGGAGGGGGGGGGGGTAAGTGGGGACGAAAGAATTAGGGAAGGGTTAAGGAGATGGATGTGTGTGTGGGGAGGGGGAGGGTTGGTCATCATTGTTAGATTATTTTCAGTCAGCATGACTGGTATGGGAGGGATGAGGTTTAAACGTGACAGCCATTACCCAGGGAGAGTAATAATGTTAGGGCGTGTCCCGCCATGTTCTACATCTACAGAAAGTTTCCCCCTGAACAAACCTGTGACTGTTTTGTTTGGATTGCTTGTAAATGTTTTCTTTATCTTTTCTGATATATATATATATATATGTGTGTGTGTGTGTGAGCAGAAGCAGATAAAGCACAGAGTGAGTGGAAGAAAATAAAGGGGGGAGGGCAGTGTAGTTCAAAGCTGACAGGCTTTTTAGATTTGCGTGCTATTTTATTTCTGGTAATGAAACAAGACATGACACATTTAAACAGCGTGTGTTTCAATGTTTATATATATGTGTGTGTGTACTGTGTAAAAAGGGGTGGGGGAGAGGGGATCAAAAGAGTCAACGAGATGACAGATATCAACACATTAATGTACCCGTCTGGGAAAATTCTTTCCGCATCAAATTTTTCCTCGGAGAGACAGGGGCGAAAAAAAAGATGTGCGTATATTTGTATGCATGTGTGATCGGTACAATTCTTGTTACTATAAATAATTCCTTGTTCTCTTCGGGGGGGGGGGGGGGGGAGGGGATACGAGCGAAAACAGCCGGAAATGCATTCAAAGATCACACAATCCGTGCAAATCTCGCGGTGTGATGGAACAGTCTCGAGTTACGGTGAGTTTTTAGGGGGTGCCCTGTCAGTCAGACGTGGGGTGGGGGTGGTGGGTGTACCGAGGGTAGGGGCGTTGTAGATTTGCAATGAAACCCTGGGGGAATAGAAATAGCAACTGATGAAAATAACTGACTGGTACGATGTCATTTTATGAGGGGTGTTGTTTCGTTTAGATGAATTTGAGGATGATGTATATTTTGATCTATGACCCACTTATATTTTGATCTATGACCCACTTATATTTTGATCTATGACCCACTTATATTTTGATCTATGACCCACTTATATTTTGATCTATGACCCACTTATATTTATTATTAAGTTGATCGTCCGAACACCAGTTTATTGACTGGACTCGAAAAAAAACTTTTTTTTAGATAAACAATCGGTGTAATAGTAATTGCGCTACATTTTGTAGGCGTACTTTATAGCGCCCACTAAATCAATCATTTCTGTATGAGCCCTTCATATACACAGGCAAAGTAGTCAGCTACCTAGCTCCTCCCCCCTCCACTTCTAGTTGGGGGGGGAGAAGCCCATGGTGAGAATTTTAATTTGACTGAAATGTCTTATTTTACTTGAAACAGTTGGGTGGATTCCAAGAGATCTATATTGTTCAAAATTCTTCTGAGCCCAAGATTTGAAAGCGGCAACATCGAAAGGATATTTGCCTAGTGTCCCGAAAATGAAGTGTTCTTTTTTTTTAAAACCCATTGCCCCCGAGTGTAACTTGCTTAGGGCCTTAAAAATGTAAGAACAGCTCAGATTTCAATTGTTTATTAAAAAAACGGGCCCATTCTTTGGATTGGCAAGCTAGGCGACCCTCTTTCATAATGAATTTTCTATTAAATCTATGAGGGGCCCCCGAAAATTCTCTTGAAATTTCTGCCTAGGGCCCCGTGTCTCCTTGATAAAGAACAACTTTAATTCAATACTAATGCTCTAAGTTCAAAGTTTAATTCAATACTAATGCTCTAAGTTCAAAGTTTAATTCAATACTAATGCTCTTGAGTTCAAAGTTTAATTCAATACTAATGCTCTTGAGTTCAAACGGCGTCATGTTTTGCTGTTTTTCTTTTTTAGAGTTATATTATTGTTGTGTCTTTAATTTTCACTATGGATTGAGTTGAGTGTTATGTTTTAGTTAATTGTTATGTTTTGGTTAATTGTTATGTTTTAGTTAAGTGTTATGTTTTAGTTAATTGTTATGTTTTGGTTAAATGTTATGTTTTAGTTAAGTGTTATGTTTTAGTTAAGTGTTATGTTTTGGTTAAATGTTATGTTTTAGTTAAGTCTTATGTTTTAGTTAATTGTTATGTTTTGGTTAAATGTTATGTTTTAGTTAAGTGTTATGTTTTAGTTAATTGTTATGTTTTGGTTAAATGTTATGTTTTAGTTAAGTGCTATGTTTTAGTTAAGTCTTATGTTTTAGTTGATGTTATGTTTTGGTTAAATGTTATGTTTTAGTTAAGTGTTATGATTTAGTAAAGTCTTATGTTTTAATTAAGTGTTATGTTTTAGTTAAATGTTATGTTTTAGTTGAGTGTTATGTTTTAGTTAAGTGTTATGTTTTGGTTAAATGTTATGTTTTAGTTAAGTGTTATGTTTTAGTTAAGTGTTATGTTTTGGTTAAATGGTATGTTTTAGTTAAGTCTTATGTTTTAGTTAAGTGTTATGTTTTAGTTAAGTCTTATGTTTTAGTTAAGTGTTATGTTTTAGTTAAGTGTTATGTTTTAGTTAAGTCGTATGTTTTAGTTAAGTGTTAAGTTTTAGTTAAGTGTTGGTTTAGTTAATTCTTATGTTTTAGTAAAGTTTTATAAATCAACTTTACCTAGTTATTATTATTTTTTTTAATGTGTGTGTAAATGTTCAGTTTTGTAACATACAGTGTTGTTGCTTTTGTTTTTGTTTTTCCCATTGCCAAGTGGCTGGCAGTTTGATTTCGTTTTACGCGCCAGGACGAATGCGTGTTATTGTTTCGTATTTTATAAGAAAATAAAATCTAAAACTTTAATTCTAAACATAAATATTTGTGTATAAATATTTGCCGAATCTACGCTGAATTAAGCATGTAAATATTTATAATTTTGAACATTCTGTTTTTCATTTTAATGTAGAGTCACAATATTTTTAAAATGTAAAGAATTCTTTGCTTTCAGTTTTATTTTTCTCAATATTAATATTCAGTGGCGGATTTGTCGGAGGGCGCGTTATCCCCCCGTCCCCCCTCCCCCACTTCATAACAACCCAGCCAAGCCCTATAATTATTTTTTTTTAAACTAATACTAGCTGTACCCTGCAAAACCTTTACATAGAGTTAGTTATATCCCCTTAAGCTTGATCGGTAGGCTGGGTTATTTTTGGTTTCGGGCAGATCCGATTTTTTCATGATTGTATTTTAAACTGGAATACTGTTGTATTAATTCTTTACTTTCGATTTAACGCAGAGCCCAAATAGCCTTTATATATTACTAGCTGTGCCCTTGCAAAACCTTTGCATAGAGTTATATCCCCTTATGCTTGATTGGCAGGCTAGGTTATTTAATGGTTTCGGGCTGATCCGATTTTTTTCATGGTTGTATTTTTAAACTGGAATACTGTTGTATTAATTCTTTACTTTCGATTTAACGCACACTGGAAATGAGTATTATTATATATTATTATTACCAAGTTGTGTCTCAAACTTGCACTATTCATAAATAAAATAGAAGCAAACTTTTTTTTAAAGAACTATAAAGTACGAGCAGTGTGCCAGCTTCGGTGACCTCTGGGGGTTATCGATGGCGGATCTCTATGTCGACCAATGAATTACAGCAACATGCATGCAGACATAGTTTCACTTTTTATATACTAAGATACATAGTTTTCATGTGTTTCCCCTTTCTTCCTCTTGTTCTTACAGGACCGAAAAAAAATGTCCTGTGTGACCAGGGCACGAATATGTATTAGGCATAAGGCACAACGAATATTGCGGTTGAAATACTGTCACTTTATGTTTCTTTCTCCCTGAAACCCTATTTCCTTCTTATATCGTTCTCCTTCTCTCGTACATACAGTTGTCTGTCTTGCCATTGCCCGTCCACAGTTGTCTGTCTAGCCATTGCCCGTCCACAGTTGTCTGTCTAGACATTGCTCGTCCACAGTTGTCTGTCTAGCCATTTCCCGTCCACAGTTGTCTGTCTAGACATTGCTCGTTCACAGTTGTCTGTCTAGCCATTGCCCGTCCACAGTTGTCTGTCTAGCCATTGCCCGTCCATAGTTGTCTGTCTAGCCATTGCCCGTCCACAGTTGTCTGTCTAGCCATTGCCCGTCCACAGTTTTCTGTCTAGACATTGCTCGTCCACAGTGGTGTGTCTAGACATTGCTCGTCCACAGTGGTGTGTTTAGCCATGTGTGGGTGAGTGGTTGGTGTGTGTGGTGGATGTGTGTGTGTTGGGGGCTTTTTGTGGATGTTTGGGTTTGGTGGATGTTTGTATGTGTGTTTGGTGTGTGTGTGTGTGGTGGATGTATATATGAGGGTATTTTTAGGGGTGTTTGTGGCTCTGTGTGTGTGTGTGTGTGTGGTTCTTGGTGTGTGTGGAGGGTCAATAGTACTAT
>JAGDYQ010000038.1:6356914-6366384 GCA_021962125.1 Bulinus truncatus
GGGGTGGGGTTAGCTTTGTCTGTGGCTCCCATCAGAGTCGATCTCAGGTACATGCATTCCAGGTACTGGCAGGATACACATCGCCAGAACGATTTAGTATTAAATGCTGTGAGTCGAGAATCTGATCATTCGCAAATTATTATTACGCATTTGCGCAGATGAATCATGGAACTCGTATGGGAATGAAAACAGCATCGTGTATACCATACACAGACATGTGCTTTTACTCCTCCTTACATCCCCCCCCACCCATCCCCCATCCCCGAACCACACAAATCACTTGGCGATGTCTTTGCTTGGGGACTAACAAAACCTGACTATAGCTAGGCCTGGGGGCCTCATAATCCTGACAATTTACGCGACTGGCTCATCGAAAGTCTGACAACGTCTCTAACTGATAACAGGCCTATTGCCTCAAAAATGTCGCCTCTGTATAGTGCCAACATTATCTTACAACGTCCTGCCTGATAATATGCCTTTTACCTCAAATAAATGACGTTTCTGTATTTTGCCGACTTAATCTTACAACGTCCTGCCTGAGGGCCCCAAAAAAAACCTGTATATGTCTGCTTGGGCCCCCTTATAAAAAATTGACTGACCCTGCTCTACGGCATCTTTTTTAGCGCAGATATGATGAAAGCACTGCATCTTCCACAGGGACCAAATTCAAAGTACAGTAAATGTAATTGTAACTAAAAGCAATTATACAATTTGTATTTTTATTTTTGTATATATTTTAAACAGTTCCATACGTGTCTGACAGCCTCGAACCCAAACATCTAAAACCAGTTGCACCACGGGTAAAGGTCATCGTCTTGAGTTACATGCGCAGTGGTTCGACCCTGTGTGGAGACCTGCTGCAGGTAGTAGGGTGGATGGTGTGTGTGAGGGGGAGGAGGCGGGGGATGGGGTGTGGGGGGACCACTAGTTCTTGCCACCATGTGTGCTGCATAGATTAAAAAAAATGAGCGTAAGGTGGTGGGAGTGAGTTGGTAATGGGCGCATTGGGTCCATCTGGATGTGTAGTCTCTCTCTCTCTCTCTCTCTCTCTCTCTCTCTCTCTCTCTCTCTCTCTCTCCGTTTGATAGTTGGAAGGGAATGAAGCTGATTTGTTTCATAATCTTTACCTTGCAAAGTAGAATTAAACCTTAACTCTGACTCGACTCTAACCCTAAGTCAATGTTGTTAGTTGTTTTGTTTGTTTACCCTGACTAAATCTCTAATTCCGAAAATCTTCACACCTAATGCTACTTTGTTCTTCTGTGTCTAGTGAAGTAATAATTGGTGTTTATTTTTAGAGCCTTTTCTAAAAAAAAATGCTTTATTGTCCCCGTTTTGTCCGTCTGTCATCACCCTAGATCTCAACAACCATAAGTCCTAGACCCATGATGTATATATCATTTTGTAGGTCTTGGCCTGCCATGTGTGCAGCAAAAGTTCATTTCGCGATCTGACCTCTGAGGGCCGTAAAAGGGGGCTTAGTACCGTTTTTACTATATAAGCTATATTAATAAAGGAGCGCCTATATCTCAGCAACTATAAGTCCTAGACCCATGATGTATATATCATTTTGTAGGTCTTGACCTGCCATGTGTACATCAAAAGTTCATTTCGCGATAGGACCTCTGAGGGCCGGGCTTCAGGGCTCCTATGGGGCTTATATATTATATATACACCTTGTACGTTCAATAACCCATTCATTTGGTGCGAAATACTGCAGCACGTAGTTTCACCAAGATTTATTAAGAAACTCATCAAATGAAATAGTAAGCTTGTGTTCTGAGTTTAATTGAAAGTATCAGAGCTATGCAACAATTGACGGAGTTTTCGGACGATTAAATGACTATAATTTCGAATGTTTTCAATTATGAGTCCTATTTCAGTAACCACAAACCACTTGTAGTTAGATTTAAGAGACAATAATTTTTTTCAAATATAAAGAAACGTCTTTATAATTTTTTTTTACAGATATATGCATTACACAATTGAATTTATAAACATTTCCAAAATTTACAAATATTTACTGAAAGCTAACAAACGTACTGATACATAACACGAAAATGCGCTAACACGTCCTGTGTCCAGAATGGAACAGGCTTAATTGCTTGTTTTTTGTTATCATATTTTTCCTTTTCCCCTTTATCTTTTATTGTCTTTCACTTGGGGGGGGGGGGGGGTTACAATGTTTATCTGTAAGGAAAGACCTTTCCAAACTATCGTATTCCTTTTTATCTCTCTCTGTCTCTCTCTATTTCTCGCTCTCTCTCTCTATCTCTCTTTCTCTCTCTCTCTATTTCGTTTTACCCCCCCCCCCTGGTTTTTTTATGTATTAAAGACAGACAGAAATGTTGACTGTAAAATATGAAGATAGACAGACATATAGTTAAACCCAGGGCTGTACTTGAGAACATTAATACCCCCCCCCCCTTTTTTTTAATCCCCAAGCTAACGAGTGTTTTTGGTACCCCGACGGGAAAATCCGAATAAAACATGATATTTATATATACATATATATAAAAATGATAAGTTGTATCATTACAATGGAGAATGGAGACCAGGGGGGATGTTAGCGTAAAATGTCCTTGGGGAAAATCATTAAACGATGGATGAACAGATTTAAAAACAAAGTACATTTACTGACGGTAATACATGTATGTATATAAATGTATGTATATACATGTATGTATATAATTGTTTGTATATACATGTATGTATATAATTGTTTGTATATACATGTATGTATATAATTGTTTGTATATAAATGTCTGTATATAAATGTCTGTATATAAATGTATGTATATAAATGTCTGTATATAAATGTATGTATATAAATGTATGTATATAAATGTATGTATATAAATGTATGTATATAAATGTATGTATATAAATGTTTGTATATAAATGTATGTATATAAATGTCTGTATATAAATGTATGTATATAAATGTATGTATATAAATGTATGTATATAAATGTATGTATATAAATGTATGTATATAAATGTATGTATATACATTATTTAAAAGCAGAAAGATTGAAGAGACATTCAGAGTTGCCCACAAGTAGGTTAGGACACTGGCGTCACTATGGTTGCTGTCACCCGGTGTGGGAAATTCAGGGTATCAACCCCCCCCCCCCCCCCCCCCACAGCCCCATCCCTCGAAACTGCCACCAAATGCTATGGAAGCTATTTCGAATTTCCCTGTGTAAAGGTATAATTGTTTCGTAAATGTTAGGATCACTTTTTATTTAACTAGATCCGGGTTTTTTATATTTCCGAAAGAATTGTCAGTTGAAGAATCACTCTTGTACAGGACAGACGTGTCCATGTTTCCTTGATAGGATATTGTAATTCTTATTGTGAGTGATCACGGAGAGTAACAGTTCACCTCCATGATGGAGATATTTTTCTAGATAAGTTTTTGTGTATTAGTACTTGGATATAATACAGATGGATTATTAGAACATAATTGAGTACTTATTTTAATGTGGTGATTCAACAAATAGATTTGCAAAGTGTACAGTGAACTTATTTTATCATATTTTATTTTATATTATTGTACTGTAATAAACTTCAAATCAGCAAAAGAACACTGTCTTCTCATATTATTTGATATTGAGTAGTCGAATGAAAGAAGAGCCACAGCTACCACAAACACGCATCCAAGATAATATCATACTAATGTTTAAACTCAGCAATGTCTCATCAATAACACTGAGACAGTAATACTCAGACAATGGTACCAATTAATACACTGACACCCTGCACTAGACCTTAGATAATTTACTGAAAAATACTTAAGCGATAAAAATGACTTTATATATATATAAAAGTAATGTTCCCTTGAGCCAAAAAAGGGATCATCGGAGCAGATGAAGTGTAGAATTCTTCTGTTTCTATAACCTCGGCATATGAAGGGATTGTGTGGTTAGCACAACGCCCGGCCGCCTTTACTCCCCCCCCCCGTGCTCCTGCTCTATATGGTGACACCCTGTGCTACTGCTCTATATGGTGGCACCCTGTCAAATTGCTCTGCATGGAGACACCTTGTGCTACTGCTCTATATGGTGACACCCTGTGCTACTGCTCTATATGGTGACACCCTGTGCTGCTGCTCATGTTTTAACTATGAGCGATTATAAAACCGACCATACCCAAGTTTTTTCTGCTATGAAATTTAGATCTGTTCATTTTGGTGTCACCCCTAAAATGGTGTCCCCCAGTGCGGCCCCCACACACCCCCGCACCCCCTAGTTACGCCACTGGGTTATGATGACCTTCATGTTTCCCCCACCAGGCTCACCCGGATGTGTTCTACGTCTACGAGCCCCTGCTGTACCTGTGGGACTACTACGTGCCCAAGAAAGATAAAAGGAGTTCCGACATCAGGTATGATATATCTGTGCTTTATATCAGGTGTGTGATGTACATTGATGATATCTGTGTGATGTATGTTGATAATATCAGTTTGCCACTGACAGTGTTGTGTGCTGATGTCATGCGCTGGTCCTGGTTTCAATCTGCATGACACGTACTTGTCATGGTGGCAGTGCCGGATTTAGACGTGATACGGCCCTGAGCTATTTGACATATGGGGGCCCTTTATGTCCAAGATATTATGTGTCATTGCCAAATATTTCAGTATATTTGACTATCGCTCACTCGGGCAAAATTATGGGAGCACCCCTCCCCCAAGAAAGTGTGTGTGTGTGTGGGGGGGGGCTAAGCTATAGCGTGTGTAGCTTATACGTAAATCCTGCTCTCTGTGGTGTCCATGTCTATGACACGTGTGTGTGTCCTTGTGTCAATTTCTATGAAACGTGCATGTCCTGGCGTCAGTTAGTGCTTATATTCGGTAAGTAATCCTGACTCAATATTTCTGTGTCTATGTATGTGGTTAAATTGCTTGTATACGGTTGTCTGGCGTGGGTGACAGGCTATCATTCCGTACAATCCTCTGTTTTTTTAGGATTGGAGTGGATTGGTGGACGACTGACTTCGTTTTCACTTTCATATATATATTTAACCCCCCTCCCCTCCCCTCCCCCAAATTTTCTTCAGGTTCCGGGCGAAGACTTACTGGCGGAAAAGTAAACTGTTTATCCCCCCACCCCTGGACTTCATCAGCTACATGTTCAACTGCAACATCAGCAGGTACAACACGGAGTTCCTCACCAACGTGGACCACAGCCGGGACTTCACCGCCACCGGCTGCCTGATGACCACGGCCAGGTACAACATCGTCAACCTGACTGACCAGTGCGTGAGCGCTGTTAGGAAAAGGTGAGTGCATCTTGTTTGGCGATGACTTGTTTGGCGATGACTTGTTTGGCGATGACTTGTTTGGTGATGACCTGTTTGGAGATGACCTGTTTGGGGATAATTGTTTGATGTTTTACACTGGGTGATAATTGTTTGATGTTGTACATTTGGTGACGATTGTATAATGCTCATTGTTCCGTGAAATATAGTGCTAATATTTCGATGCTATTTGTTTGGCGCTGATGTTTTTTATCGCTTCCGATTCCGGACTACTTCATCGGTGCTAACCAATCAATGAAATAGTTTAAATTGGCAGTAGTGACACTGTTTGACTGATTGACAATAGTTTAGGGTCAAATGTTCCAGCACTCCTCGATATCACCTGTAATGCCTCTATGGCCGTTGCACATCTGTTCATGGTAATGAGGGAGTGGGGTAAGAATGAAATTACTCAATTGTACAGTAATGGCTACCTATCAATTTAGGGTAAAAAAAATACAAACATTTCACCTTCTCACTCATTCTAGGTCATCATACCGAAATTGCCTTCACCCCCCCCCCCACCCACCCACCCACACCCATTTATTGGATGTCCGTGAAATCTAAACAAATGCCAGCACCGGGATGGTCGGCTGAGACGCCAGATGGTGTATACAGTTTATGTTGTCACATTGAAGAGCCAGGGCCCTGTGTTAGTGCTTCACGTGGATCGCACTGGTTTTCGTGTCAAGTCTCCCTCGGTATGTTTGCGCGCGCGCGTTTGTGTGTGTGTGGGGGGGGGGATATGTGTGACCTACATTTAAATGTTTATTTATAACCACGGAGTGCAAGGTTTTGAAAATTTAAATTGGAGTGTTGATTGAACCAGGTATTGCCATCGGGGGGGGGGGGGGTGCGGTCCGTGTTTCATTGTCAGTGGTTTGAGTCTTCTATTTTAAGTAAAAAAAAAAATATTTCTGTTCTTACTAAAAAAACTAATTCGAGTAAATAAAGAATCAAATAAACCAAGTATATTACCTGATAGTATATTGACTTGTTATATAATTGACTCACTGTAAATTGACTTATTGTATATAGACTTGATGGTATATTGAATATTGATCTAAGTCTGCTATAAATTGAACAGTACATTCCTTTGTGTGTGTGGTGTGTGTGTGTGTGAAAAAGAGAGAGAGAGAGAGAGAGAGAGAGAGAGAGATAAAACAGAGATTCTCATTTCGTGGCCATAGGAACAAGTTTTAAGCCATTCCAAGAGCTCTGCCCAAAAAAATAAATAAATAAATTATGTGAATAATGTAATATTACACCCACCCGATCGACCGTTGGGGTTTTGTTTTCTAGAATGGACTTACTCTCTTGATATTAATATCAAAATTTTACACATCTTTTTTAATTATTTACTTTTTTTTATTACTTCACTTGATATTGCACCCGTTTTGACAAGCAATTGCGATATACAGGCCTTCTCTTGTTGTGGGAAGTTTAAAACGTTTTTAATCAATCGGTTCGTGAACTTACAGATTTGCATAAATGCTTCAGCTTAGTGCATTACGCAGTACTTCAGTACATCGATAATTCAGTGGCGTTCAAGGCGTTTCAAATAGGATGAAATTATAGCTATAGTGCGTTAAAATGGGTGTAGCAGTGTTTAATAATACAGAAGACAAAGACACTAAAAAAAAAACAACGACAAAACCAAACAAAATACAGCCTTAGCTTCGCACAAATACAATCAGAGCTGCACAAAATACAGCCTTAGCTTCGCACAAATACAGGTTAATCGGGGCACAAGTTAACATTTAGAAAGTACATGTATGCATACTGCGTTTAGTATCATTCATATTTATTATTCTCTGTTCTCTCCAGATGTCAAAATGCCAGCGCCGTCGTGCAAAAAGTTGTGAGGCTCAGCATGTCGGAGGTGGACCGCTATCTGGAGCAGGACCCCTCGGTGAAGATAATCCACCTGGTACGCGACCCGCGGGGAGTGCTCCTGTCCCGCATGAACTTCAACAATAAGCTTTACGGCGAGATGCACAACAATTATACGTACTTCTGTCGGCGCATGCGCGAAGATATAGAGTTGTCAAGGGAAATAGCTCACAAGCACTGGGGTAAGGGGAGGTAACACATTTAACCACAATGCCTTCCTATGTGCCTCTAGAGCCGAGGCACAGTCTCACCTATAGTGAAAGAAGGGCACCATAAAAGCCACCCCGTCAGTGGTTTATAAACCACACATGCTTAAAAGAGACTTGAACAATAATACATTTAATTTTTTTTAATTAAGCTATAATTTTTTAGTTTCTCCTTAATTTACAAAAGTGGGACGGATGGCCGAGTGGTGTAGATACTCGACTGTCGACTTGAGAATAGGCTGAGAATCGTGGATTCGATCCTCTGTGAGAACCATGGGATTTTTCCAGGTGCTATTTGGTGCAAAGTCGTCCCACAAGTCCACCCAGCTTTAAATGGGTACCTGACTTTAAGTTGGGGTAGTAAAGGCGGCTGGGCATTGTGCTAACCACACACAATCCCTTCATATGCCGAGGTAATAGAAATAGATGAATTCTACACTTCATCTGCCCCGATGGCCCCCGTTAGGGCTAAGGGAACTTTAATTTACAAAGATATGTTTTATTTTGTCCACTTATTTCCTTTCCAGTGGCGCAACCAGCAAAAAATGCTGGGGGGGGGGGCTCACATTATGAAAAAAGACAGTTTGACAGTCTTTTTTGTAACTTTATAACATTAATTATGTATTGATGATTTTGCCAGGGGGGGAGAGGCTCAAGCCCCCCCCCCAGCCCTCCCCCGGTTGCGCCATTGACTAAACCCATGACTTTCTCAGTCATCTTACTGTTATACATATCCTAAAGTGTTAGTTTTTTTTTTGTATTTAACTTCATCTTCACATCTTCATCACACCCACACACATCCCAATTCCAGATTTTCACATTTAAAAATAAATGATGTCATACAAGTGATAGCTCAGCAAAAACCCAGGATTTGAAACAATTTTTTTGTTGTAAGGGAGACAATACATCACGCATTTTATCTACCCTGATAAACAAATGGTTCGGTTCATTCGCCGGATCCTTACTTATCGCAAGCTCACTTCTTCAATGTATAAAAATCAGTGGCGTCGCCAACGGGGCAGGGGTGAAACTTCTGGGCCAAATCGGGGGGGGGGGGTGAATTATTGTTTTAGAAAGGCCCCTGTCAAATGATTGGCACTTTGAGGGGGGGGGGGATTTGTTCGTAATTCGTTGGTGGCGTCACATGAATAAACTGTCGAATGTTTTTTTTTTAATTGAATTGGGTCAAAATGGACAATGTATGGACAATGTATGAACAATGTATGGACAATGACATAGTCTTGTTATTTTATTTCCCCCCCCCCGCTCCAGGTAAAATCCTGACTGTCCGGTACGAGGACCTGGCCCAGCAGCCCATGGAGGTCATTGAACTCATCTACAGCTTCGTGGGTCTCCAGATGCTGCAGTCTGTCCGGAAGTATGTGACTAAAGTGACCAGTCATGACGCGGTGCTGAAGAACGGGAAGATCGCATGTAAATTATAGCCTGTGTTACATAAAATTATAGCCTGTGTTACATAAAATTGTAGTCTGTGTTACATAAAATTATAGCCTGTGTTACATAAAATTGTAGTCTGTGTTACATAAAATTATAGTCTGTGTTACATCACGTCTATTTAAAACTGACCGCACTGATGCTCGAGTGGTGCAGAGCGCTTATCTGTCGACAGTCCGGGTTCGATAGTTAGTGAGATATATAGTGAGATAGCTAGTGAGATAGTTAGTGAGATTGTTAGTGAGATAGCTGGTGAGATAGTGAGATAGTTAGTAGTTAGTAAGATAGTGAGATGGTTAGTGAGATAGCTAGTGAGATAGTCAGTGAGATAGCCAGTGAAATAGTGAGATAGTTAGTGAGATAGTTAGTGAGAAAGCTAGTGAGATAGCTAGTGAGATTGTTAGTGAGATAGCTAGTGAGATAGTTAGTAAGATAGTGAGATGGTTAGTGAGATATATAGTGAGATAGCTAGTGAGATAGCCATTGAGATAGCCAGTGAAATAGTGAGATAGTTAGTGAGATAACTAGTGAGATAAGTTAGTGAGATAGCTAGTGAGATTGTTAGTGAGATAGTTAGTGAGATAGCTAGTGAGATTGTTAGTGAGATTGTTAGTG